>DWQX01000735.1:0-36775 GCA_018245475.1 Pharmacophagus antenor
ATATATATACATGTTAATTTGGTTTATAAACATAAAATGTAAGTATTGTAACACATCTTTTTTAAATAAAAATTGTAAAATCACAAAATTATCAATTTCTTTACTTTTACATGTCTTTATTTACTCTTAAACAAATCATGAATTAAGAATATAAATATCATTCTTATTTTAAAAATATAATTTATTTAAATATACGATAATTTCCATATTAAATATAGGTATTGCTGGTTATTTTAATGAATGTAGATTAATACTTTCTATTCAATATATATATACATGCATACTCGTAAAGCAACATGAAATTTGCAGTTTTCAAATGTTTTTAGCACCTATACGCTGATCCCGGCTTTATACGTGCGTGAATTATCATAGATCGTCAATTTTCCTTCTTTAGTTTAAACTATATTTTGGGCTTTATCATAAAGTTAATTAATATATGATAAAACTTTCTAAAAATTATTAAAATGTTACAAATTCCGAAAAACTTACGGATATAAAAATTTTAGGGATTCTATTTATAAGCCATTTTCTATATTGACAAACATTTATAAATAAAAAAACAACTTTACTTGATTTATTCGTTTTAGATATTTTAACATGCACCGATTTATCCACAAAGCGATTTATTTTCAGAGAATTTTGAAAATTACCTTTTAAAAAAATTGTTTGACCAGTATGCGCAATTTGGTTGTTCCTACTTTAATATAAATATTATTTATCGATTTTAAATTAATAGAATTTCAAACAATAAGAGTTAAAACGTATTTAAAAATAATTTCAGATTATAAAATTTTAAGTGTCAATGAGACAATATGACCGTTATTAACTTTCTGTCCAATTTCGTTTTATAATTTTCGCACAAATAATGTGCCTCGTAAATAAGTAATAAATAAATTAAACAATTTTGTATAATAACTGCACGTTCCAATTAACTATAGAATGATCGTTATAGAGAAATAAAGATTTCGAAATTGTACAATTTGTACTCTGGTACTCTTATAATAATTTGTAAATATTTGTTTTAATTAACAGTCGACATCGTATCGTTGCAAAGATTTTGAAATATTGAGATCTATGTCACTAATTTTTTTTGTAATTTGGCTACAATGTTAATAATTGATTTAAAGCTAACGTAATAAAATACGCAACAAGTACGCATAACCACCACTTCAAATAGTATTGGCTTTTGTAATTAATGCATAAGTTATATTAGGTTTACAGGCCGGTGGATTATTTTAAAAGTAAATTTTAACCAAGAATATTCAATGCGAACTATGCAGAAACATTTGCGTACTTGACGTCTTATATTGAAAAATATTATTTTAGGGTATATGCAACAAATGCAGACGTCACGATCTTGACCTTATAAAAATATTTATTAACTCAAGTAACCTCCATTGTATTTAATAAAAATCTTATTAAACAACATCTTTAATATTAGGTTAAGGAATTAAAAACTATTTATAACACGTAAAATTATAAAGTTGGAAATCCACAGGACATACGAAAGTTTAATTAATATTAAATATATTGATTATAGTAGTTATTACTAAATGATTACAACAACTATAATAAAATTTAATGAAATGCATTTGTTATTGAACTATATATCTAGTATTATAAAATTTGTTCAGAAATAACAGTCATTGAATCAGTGTATTACAATTATTAATGATGTGTATTAAAAAAATTGTTATTACATACTCGTAATCTAAAATATACACTAACATGTGTAATATTCATAGATCTGTACAGCCTCAAACTATAGCACAAGTCATTGCTAGATGTTGACGAACAAAATCGTGTCTCGACCTTTCGAAAACGAGACGGATGATGACGTGAAGTGATCCGCTAGTCTATTAAAGGTATTCTTTATCTAAAAAATTACAATTATCTCTATCCTATAATTACCAACAAGAAATCGACTAAACGCTGTAAATGCAAAATGTGTATCCATAAAAACCAATTTCAATGATAAGGATAAGTTTGTTTAACAACATTAAATTCTGCGAAACATGTATTATACCAAAATTTTATATAAGAACTTTTTATTTTTTAAGTATCCATACTGACAAACAGCAATATCAATTATAAGTTTTAATAAAAATTATCAGGCTTTTTCGGAATCTAGACATTTATACTCCCTATTTTATCGAGAACCCAATCAATCCTAAGTACAACGAAGTCAAAGTAGTGAGATTTGAAATTTTATGAGCCCGATTCGAAAAATAATAACAAAATACCTTTCATAACATCATTACAATCACATCTTTTATTAATTAAATATTATATGTTGTCTGTCTTTTTTAATGTATTCCATATTTTACTTTAAAATGTATAATACGTGTTTAAGCTCCAACAAATAATTTAATTCTATCCGGTTGCATTTGACTTAACAAGAAAACATATATTTACATACATTATGCATATGTTTATAAGCATTGTTTTAAACGGCGCATACAAATGTTAAAAAGTATAGATAAGATTAGTGTGTTACTAAAAAAATGTTACAATAACGTTACTTTGCTGAAAACAACAGTTATTATAGAAATAACAGTATATTCATTGCAGGCTGTCGACACGATATAGGTATACGATAATTAAAAAAAAATATTTTATAGAATATTATTTTAACAATAACCTCTTTGTGTGTTCTTTTTAAAGCAAGCCATAATATGATTTGTTGTGGCGTTCACGTGTGTGATTGATTTACATTTCAACCAATTACTGTTCGTATTATTTTTTATAATTTTATATATAAAAATGGGCACAAGAAATTTTTTATTTCATTTTTAATAAAAAAGGTTACGTAAACATAAGGAATCAGATATTTTTAGAGATCAGATATATCTAGTTAGCAATTAAATTTAGTAGACTCGAGGTCTTTAGTCGACCGATAATAAATAAAGATGACATTTGAGAAAAGAAAAAGAACTCAAATTGATTGAAAAAAAAGTATTAGATACTTCGCCTATCTTTTAGGAAAAACTATAAAATAGAATTTGTAACCCTATGAGACATTACATTTTTCTGTGTGAACCTTGTCGTTGCCTTCGCATACCTGACCTAGCAAGACAATAGCAAATAAAGTCAAACTTGTGGCAAATAAAAACCATATGTTTTTCCGTCTGACATGTAGCGAGCTTTACTACCTGATCTCTTAATCTTCATGAATCTCTCCGCCGTAAAAATACGGGAAGCAATACGTTGTGTTAAGAACTTTTCAAGTTAACAAACCATTTAACATATAGTTAAGTGACATTCTAGGCATCTTAGTAAGATTGCTGCACTGGAAAACTTCAAAAAAGAAAAGACGCGAATCAAAACCATTTCAAACTGAGTAGGTTATTTAATGCCCAGCGTAGCAGGCGTACATGCCATACATAATTGCTTTAAATCCTACCAAGAATGACTACATAGAATTAATGAATTTAAATTATTATTTACATTTATGTGCACTCTAAAGCTCGCATTGAATAATAAAAACAAAATATTTATAAAACAAAAAAGAAATTAAGTGTTAAAAGATAAAGAATCATGAGCGTCCAGCAAGTCGTGAGCAATAAATTTTATAAAATTTGAAAAGGTCAGATATATATTAACATAACTATGATCGTATAAACGCATGTAATTATCATTAAACTATAGCTATATCCAAATTTAAGACATTAGAAAAACTTGTCTTTAGTCTTCTCTATGCATGGCGTAAATAAATACGATTTGCTCTTAACCTTTCCAGAGGTCAGCTTATCTTTATTTGGTGAAATTATAGTTCAAGCATAGTTTTATTTTACTTCTCAGAGTATGTAATTGTATGGTTTAATACTGATTAAGCGTAAAAGTGCATATGACAAATACGATTAGTAACTCATAAATATTCTAAGCAATTCCAGCCTATAATACCTGATATATAAAAATAGCATAACATAAATCTTATAATTCATCATGGTTATGACCTTTCTTACAAGTTTGCATGCAAAACATCTCACTATTACTTTTTCAATGTTGTTTAAACCAGTACCGTAATTTTGATCATAATTTAATTTGGCGATTATCTATTTTATTGGACCTAATCTTGTAAATAAATGAGAAAAAACTAATGTGACAGGGGAGGTTTAATTAAAGCGATTTAAACAATTATGCTCATTACATCAAATTATATTAGTTAACTGCTGAAGATGGTCCTCTTGCACTGCATGCCACTGAGCAAGATCTTTTACCATTCTGTTAAATCAAGCCATCCTGAATAGACACTAGCACCACCTAGTCTGGGGGTATCCAGAACACTTACCGATTCGTGGTCTCCACTTGTAATGATGATCACCACGATGGTAATCGGTTTTTAAAAATTATTAATAGAATATACGAATCGATCATTTGTTCAGCAACCTTGTTGTTGAAAAGTTAATCAAATATTGTTGTCCTTGAATTCGATCGTCAACAGAAGGATTATTATATGAAATTTAACAGGATTATATAATCCAGCACCCTTATATAAAAAA
Organism: Pharmacophagus antenor; assembly: GCA_018245475.1. NCBI lineage: Eukaryota > Metazoa > Arthropoda > Insecta > Lepidoptera > Papilionidae > Pharmacophagus > Pharmacophagus antenor. The sequence continues at coordinate 4,503 of DWQX01000735.1, forward strand.
TTTAAATTTTCTAATAATACTACAAAATGTTTTTATTATTATTTATTTCATCATAGCATTAACCTTTTTAAATATTATGTCTACATTGGAATGACGTTCACACTGTTCGAAAGTTCAGTCTTTTTGACGACTTTTACAGCTTCAACGAACTCAAGGCTCGCTTATTCGGAAAAGTTCGCAACCATAACACCAACAGACTACCCCGATATTATCCTATTTTTAGATCCACCTTAACCAATGATTTTAAAATCTACGTCAAATTAATTTATGATTATTATTTAAAATCCAACTCTGCCACTTGTTTTTTTTTTTAAGTATTTTTTTCTTGTCGATATGACCTTTGTTTATTACAATGTCTACTTTGACTTCATTTGTTTTATTTTTCATGTAGACACATATTTTGCACATGTCCTTCTTCGAAATAATAATGTTATATTATGTAAATTCTTAGTCAAACACACTCACTTCGGGCATGTTTGCGGCCTTGGCAATATCAAATGTTAGTCATATTTTAACACGGTTATAACAAATAGTATTACTTGATTTTATTTAAGCTTTTATTTAAGCCTTATATAACAGAACACCAAATTGGAAATATCGAGAATTAAGAATTTCATTTTTTATTTGGTATGGGTTAATACTTGACCTCGATTTCACCTGATGTTAAGATAGAATGAGGCCGTAAACACTGAAGTTTACTCTCCCATAATACTCTGGCTCTCATATGTATGACTGCCGGAACACAGGAATGCTGGTATGGCGGCAGATTGATATTAAAAGAAACGTACCCAGGCGCTCTGCGTCAGAAACAAACGGTAAACTACTCCGCAACGAAGGCAGTTAAAATAAACATGATACAATTGAATTGTATTAAATGCAATAATATTCGCATTGGCATAAATATTGGAAATCATTATTACTCCGTCCTGTTGAGTGATTTTTTTGATTTAAGGAGGTCGAACGCAATGTGTTGCTCTATATAAACAACTAGCGGCTCATTGTTTTAGCTCGCGAATCACCTGATTCGTGAGCACTGAGTTCGATGAAGCTGTAAAAGTCGTCAAAAAAAATAAAGTGTAAACATCACTTGAATACAAAGAAAAAATGACACTTGTTATGGGATTAACGCTTAACACCGGGAGAACGTCATGCTCGTTTCGTAGCTTTGCTGAATACTGAATAGATTCGTATTACGCATATAACGTAAGTTAACTTTATATCCACACGAAGATATTGCATTTCCATTAACATAAAGTTAGATAAGTAACATAGACACGTAAATCAAAAACAAAAATATGATGTATATTAGTTTATAATGACAAGAACACATCGATGCTATTCCATCACCAAGTCAACCGCATGACATGGTCGGTCTTTCTTTTCGACGATTTTATGAAACCAAGAAATTGTAGCTCTGCTACTGCGCGGGTAAATCGTGTTCTGAAACAGAATAAAAATATAAAATAACTATTGTAAAGAAAAACAAAAACACCTAAAACTCTACTATCCTATGTTCAGATACTAGTTTGACCAGAGCTGTTCCATACGACAAATTAAATTTAATGAATTGGACTTCTCAAGTATATTACAAACTTTAATATTTGTTATACGATGCAATACGGGCAAACAACAAAAATTGCATTCACTCATCCTTGCCTACTATGTATGTAATAAAAAGCAAACAAATCAGTACGTAAAGATGTGAAGTCAAGGCCGATAACTTGCAACACAAACATTGGTCGTAATACACATTGAATTTGGAACTACTCACAATAATCCCTGAATATCTTTATTACAAATTGTGCAACGTTTCTACTTTGTAATTCAAACAATAACAGAAACAAAAATACTAATTAACATTTATTACCTCGATAAGGTGACTAACAAATGTTCAGCTATTTTTTTTATTATGCAATTTTTAACAGAAATAACCCAAACAAGCACGTGGGTTATCTGGTGACAGTTACTACCAGTTATTTATAAGCTATGTATATAGAAGCAAAGCCTACGTAAAAGTAGTTCCTTTTGTAGACTACTTTATGACGCTCCTAACTAATGTTTAAGTCTCTGGACCACGGCGATTTACCTCGTAAAACGGATGTTTTTGGTTCGATTCTAGAACCACGTAAGTAGTAGAGTTAGTATATTTTTTTTTGTTTCTCGTCGGAAGGAGTTTTCTTTCGACGATTGCGATATTCCCCTGACATGGGTGGTCAGGAACTTCAAGTAGCGGTTCTACTGGTTGTTATCTTTGTGCTATTTTGGGTATTTATGCTTTGTGTTACTTTATTTATTTACAGTATGCTTATATCTAGTTTTATATTTAGTTTCGTAGTCTCTAGTCTCCTTATTTTCTACAAAATTAGGTATATTTTTCTTGGTCATATTTATATTTCTTACTATCTCTGTTTTATATCTCTGGTTACCGTATACGGGGGATTCCGTTAGCAAGTGGAATTCTACTTTTTCGGGATCACAAGCACACGACGAGCTCTCTTTGCACCCAAACCTGTGTAGGTACTCAAAGAAACCTGCCATGTAACGTCATCTCTTTTATGGCTGTCGGATTCAAGTCCAACTTTTTTATTCTTGGGTATGCTTTTTCAGCGTCCGAGAAGAATATTTTCGTGACGGATGCTGATCCTTCGTTCTTGTAGCGCCGGTTCTATTCGTCTATAGACCTTAATCTTATCTGTGTCTTGACTTTCCGTAGTCCGACTTCGTTTTAAATTTTAAGGCAGCTTCTTTGGCTAATTCGTCTACTCTCTCGTGCCTCACCATCACCGCATGGGCCTTAACCCAGTATAATTTTGGCAAATTGCCTTCTCTCTCCAGAATGGTAATATTTTTTCTAGTTTTGACTGCCAGAAGATGGAGTGATATGCCGCGCGTAAGAGCGTCTAATGCTGACCTCGAGTCACAGTAGATATTACAACTTTTGATGCGGTTTGTGAGTACATACTCAGTGGCCTTGTATAGTGCTAGCAGCTTCGCCTGATAGATGGTGCAAAATTGTTCCAGCTTCAGTTTTTTCACTTTTGACTCAGCGGAATCTTTCAAGATGGATAGCGCCGCCTACGCTCTGCCGTTGACTTTGCTCTCATGTGTAAAGATTTTCAAGTCTGCTCTTTGCTGGATCATTTGTACACCCTCCTCCATTCAGAGATACTTGAACCCTATTCATATAGCGGAGTGCGGCAAAATCTGGTAATCGGTAGCTTTTTCTATTACGTAGTCTTCAACAATTTCTTGTGAAAAGCTTGATTTCAAATAGTAGGGCTGTTTCCCGGATCTTCAGTTCCAGTAGAAGTAGCCCAACTAGGAGTAGTGCCGAGTTTAAGGAGACAGTTCTGTATGCTCTGATTACTTTTTGAATGAAGCCCCGCTAAACTCTGTCGAGCTGCCTTTTTGTGCTGATTTTATTGGTAGCCAGTGACCATGCGCTCGCTGCGTCCATGATTACCAGCTCCAGTACTGCAACGTATATGGTCCTGACTATCTCCGGATTTATCCTCAATGGATCTTCGCGGCTCTCGTCAGTCGTCCGTATAGGTCTTGGGCTTTCTTACATAGAAACAAACATCGCCAACCCTTTCCCACTCTTCAAAGCATAACCTTAACGCCACAGAGCAACGTCACAATGCTCGGTGTAAAGGTTCGCTCCGACCTCAATCCGAAGAACCACATTGAATCCGTGATTAAAACAGCGTCACGAAAACTCTATGTCCTGAACAAGGTGCGGCGTTTGATCAACTGTGGCTACTGTACAAAGCACAGGATCGATCCTGCGTCAAGTATTGCTCGCACCTCTGGGATGGTTCCGCTAAGTAGCTTCTCGATGCTTTGGACAGGTTACAACGCCGCGCAGTCCGTATCATTGGCAATGCAGAAGTTAACCAAACCCTTGAACTTCTGCAGACGCAACGAGACATCGCGGCATTGTGCGTTTTCTACCGACTATATCAAAGCGAATGCTCCGAAGAGCTCTTCTCCCTTGTCCCACCATCCCGTTTCCACCCTAGAAACACGAGCGAGACTGCGGTGTCATAGACACGCCGTAATCACCATTCCATCGCGCACAAAAAAAGTTTCGGATTCCTTCCTTTGTCGCACTATACCCAAATGGAACTCCCTCCCAGCTCATGTGTTTCCTTCTTCATATAACCTTGGGTCTTTTGCGCGAGGGGTGAAGAAGCACCTTGCGAGTCGGCAGGTTGAGGATGGCTGATGCAACAACTTTTTGTGGCACCAGCCATCTTAGCATTTGAACTCCACTTCCACTTAACATCAGGTGGAGTGGAGTCATTTGCTCGACCTAAGTATAAAAAAAAAACAGATTTTTAATGTGTGTTGAAGGTTAGCCCACGGTCGACTGTGAAACCGAGGATCTCTATCTCATCCGAGAGACCAACGTCCTCCCCGCCCATGATTAGGCGCAAATAGTCATATTTAAGTTAGTTCGTAATGACCATTACCTTGGTCTTTTGCGGCGTAAACTTTAACTTATTCATGACTCCCCATCTCCTAACATGGTCGAGAATGGCTTCGACCCTCTCCTGCAACTCGAATCCTTTGTCCCCCGAGAAAATCAGGACTACATGGTCCGCGAATGCTTAAGCATATTTCCTCATTTGCTCCAACTCTGTTAGCAGCGGGTTCAGGAGTATGTTCCAGAGGATGGGCCCTTCAATGGACTCCTGTACGCTTCCCTTAGTGTTTCTTTTGACGCATCCTGCTCCCGCAAACCTGAGGCGCACTACTCTATCCTCAAAGTAGCCGTCTACGATGTGCGTTAGATTTACGGGGCAGTTGGTGCGCGCCAGTCCACGCCGTATAGCCGGCCACCACGCGCCATCGAAAGCCACCTCTATTTCTATGTAAGTGAGACCAGTAGGATAATTTTCTTCTTTTGCAAATTGGATTTTATTTGTTGCAGCACATGCTATCCTCCGATTCATTCTAGCGACCTCTTTTTTAGACTCTGAAAGCTCTAGTCTACCATGATAATCGTGTTCGTTTGTTATTGACAATTTCGGGTATTTTCTCGTCGTGTGTTTCATCTATTGTATTTATATATCTGTCTATTGTATGTTTTAGCTTTTCTTCAGTGTCTATGTCCTCTATTTCTGTTTTAATTAGTTTATTGTCAGTTCAGCTTTAAGCGAGTTAATGTCGAAAATCGCTCCAATTCGCCTTCCGTGTGTTTATTTTATTGTGGAGCTTTTAATGACAGAACCTGTGGATTTTCCTAGATTTATTTCGAACAGAATGATCCGGTGGTCAGAGCTAGTCATGTTTGTCGAGAGTCACCAGTCGTCTATCCTGCCAAGGAAGTTGGTGGAGCAGATGGTAATATCCACACAACTTCTAAAGGCTCTTCCTCCTCGGTTAGTGTCGAAGATTGACTCAGACCTCCTGTTGAAGATGTGGAACTGCATCTCATCGTTCATTGCCTCGACTTCCTCGCCTCTTTTGTCGCCCTCCCGACTCCCCCACCACGTGCTCCAGGCGTTAAAGTCCCCTCCCACCATCATGTTCTGGGTCCCGGGCTTCTCGACGGTGGAACGAATGGTTTTGAGGTATGGTTCGACAGGCGGGGTCTCGTATCGGCCATTTTTCATCTTTTCCATCATTTAAATCGGATCCGTTTACAAATTCAAATATTCCTTGTGCTTTTAATATTACACGAATTTGAAACTTCCAAAACATCCAATTCGAAAATCCTTCTAATACTAATAAATTTTGGTTTTCTGAAATAGTCTCCATTTTATCTATACCGTTTACCCGGCCCGTTATTTCTTCCGACCATGCTTTACCACGATATTATATCTAAAGCAATCAAGAATTCTGGACCCATAACCTGTTCGCAGAATATTGTGTTCGTACAGTGGAAGTGGATTGCTATAGAAACACTTGTATTTGGTCAAAAGAACGTTTATTATATTTTAAAACTATTACATTTTTTAAAGCAGTGTAATTTACTCTACACACACAAGAAAAAGAAGACTAAGTACGTGCCCATAGACAAAAGATTGAATATTGCCTTATTTTAACAGATTGTATGTTAAGTAATGTAGTTATATAGTCAAAATAAAAAGCTTATGAATTTATACACGATGTAAAAACCTGTACTTAGATGTTGGGTGATTGATATCATTGAAAAAATGGGGTTTGTAGTTTTATGTAAAATAATTTTTTTTGACAAGTGAGAATCTACTTAAGTAATCTCAACCGGGTGGGCGAGGAGTCGATTTTGCATTTACTTGGTAGATAGCGCGAAAAACGGTGTCCGGGCGTCGGTTTGGGATTGACCCAAGGCTTAAGATAACGCGGACTGAATTTTTTGTGAAAACTCGGGGAAAATTTTATGTATAACGAAGGAAGTGAACTAGGTGAGACTAACTGTAGAGTTAGAGCTCGAGATAATAACGGGAAGTGGGTCAAAATAGCAAGAAAGGGGGTGTTTAAAAAACTGAAAATTTAGGTTACGGAATAGCTATGGGGGACTAAAGGGAGTGCTAAAAGACTGACAAATGCTAAATACCAACTCGATGGGACAACTAGAGCCGAACGGAAAGACTATAGAGTTAGTATTGTGGTAGGATTTTTGTAGTAAAACTGCTGCTAGAGTAGCATCGTTGTGTTAAACAATAAATATGAAAGTTAGAATACTGGGCGAGCGCCCTTCACTATTTACGACCTCACTAAACATCATGTAACAATGAAGGCCATGGGGGTTATGATTAGCCCATAATTAATATAAAATTTCGGTTCCTTTCTTTCAAAATGGGACACAGAAGCAGAGAAGCATTTTTCTGTGTACTATGTAACCATAGGTATATCATTAAATTAATATGTGTTAAAGAATAGCATAAAATCAATAACACAATTAATATTATATGATAAATAAATACAGATGCCGGCATATCAACGTTAAAATAATGTGAACTTTAGAAGGAATAATTTGAACGTATGGAAAATTTGAGAATTTAAATTTAAACTGATAGGAGATCAATTTGTTGCAAAATATAAAAAAAAACATTTAGCACTATTGAGCAGTTTTTGTTATAAAAAGAGAAGTGCTTGTCGGACTCGCATCTCGAAGGGTTCCTCCGCACCGCAAACGCTATTTAGTTATTTGTATTATTTTATTTAATATGCGTTGCTATATTTGAAATACATACACACAATCTGAAAATTTCAACTTTCTACCTAGTACGGTTCATTAAATGGAACCCGCTGACATATGGACAGATAGACAGACAGATGGAGGAATCTCAGTAATAGGATTCTGAGTGTCGCCCTTTGGATACGGAACCCTAAAACAATATAAGAAGTAATCATCTATTAATAAACAGTTGCCAGTCTAATTATGTTAAAAATATCAACAAAATTTTCAAAGACTTATATACAAATACAGATAATCATCTTAGTTCTTAGGTAGACATCAGAAGATACATTGTGCACGAACGGACAATAATTGAATGATGGACAATTAAAAGCGCACACCCTATTTATTAAATAAATTTTAGGTTTCATACCGCAATACTAATTTTTTAATTGTGTACTATACAATATTTGGTGAAGCCGTATTAAAGGAATCGCTAAGCATTTATGTATCTTCACTACTTATATATTTTTAACAAAGCTTTCACGCATATTGAACATATCGAATAAGTTAAAAAAATGTAAAGTGAATTCAAAAATGTTGTTAATAAAATATTTAATTACTTGAGCTTCGCAAAATTTCAATTTTTTTTATTATTTTTCTCTATAAGTCATCTATCATCATTATTTTCATATCCTAGTCCCATACTATATAAACCATATTTGTGAGACTCCCGACGTCCGTCTGACAGCGAACTCTGTCTCGTGAATCCTAATAGGTAAAACTTGAAATGTTCACAGATTGTGTATATCTATTGTCACTACAGCAACAAAATAAAAATAAAATAATACAAATAAAGTAACTTTCAAAGCGTTTATGGAGCTCAAACCTTCTCGCTGCGAGTCCGTTATTAGCCATTTATTCTTATAATAGCAACCTCGTTCTTTGGCCGTATATTGAAGTCGTGACAATTTTAAGCGGGAAAATATAAAATTAGTGAACATCTCTATCAGCTGTCATTAAAGATAGTAAAAATAGAAGTAAAACACATTATTAATCCAAAATACTGTACTTTTATATAATATCTGCAGATGTTCAAAGTCAACCTCCCAAGCCCCCAGACGATAACTTTTCATCCCCAAACTAATAAGTATAAAAACAAATTTAAAAAATAACTAATTCGTAAATTGATTTGTCTTTGGTTTATTTATTTGAAAACGATTGATGAAAAGTTTTAAATGTTGTTAATTTTATCTTAATCTCTCAATCTGCTTACTGAATACTCGCGTCTTGATATCGCTGCTCCTCGTCCTCGCCAGGTGTGAGCACAGCGGCGAACGCTTGCAGCCAATCATACAAATTGATGTGTTTCCCGCATTCCTTGTGCAGCTTGTAAGCCAAACACACGTCAGGCAACGTGCCCATCGCGCTCTCTAACGATGGCAGCAAGCAGCATTTACACTGTCACAGGACAAATCTTAAATGAACCTTAAATAATCCATATTTCCTAGAGACATGAAATTTGAAGGATTTGTTCTTTGTGATCTGTAGATAAACCATTAAGAACCAAGGATTTTTTAAAAATCTACTCCTGAATTGAGGGTATAGGTTCTAATTTCAATAAAACTTTATCCGTATCAATGAACTTTAAAATTGGTACATATGTTGGAAAGAGTTTTTATCTTAATATTAAATAAAAAAATACCACGCCCAGAGAAGCGGACGGGTGACGGCTAATGTTAAATAAACTTTTTGAAGTTTCACTCTAAGCGTCGTTTATTTTTTGGAATCTTTTCACTAATTAACATATTAACATCATTCTACCATTTTGTTATGTACAAATGATATATGTTAAAAACTAGTAAATTGATATCATCACTCTTCTGCCAGAATCATTAGCTTTTTGGTAAACTTAGATTTTGTGCTCAATCAGAATGCCTGAGATTGTTCCAATATTAAGTAGTGTCTCTTGATATCTCCTATTCCAAAGAGACATTAATATATCCAAAACAAAAATTCCGAAGAAAAACAATAAATACCTGTAAATAATACATAGGATTGCTTAATGCCGTATGTATAGCGCCACGAGGTGAGCCGACAATTTGTTTTTTAATATTCGAAACATCGCTGAAGAACATAATTTCGTGGAACGTTTGAGTGTGTGGCGGCTGTAAACCTTTAGAAAATATCTCTTCTAAGTAACTCACGAACCTTGCACGTATCATCTCATATTCCGATTGTATTCTATTCGTTCTAGTCGCGCGTAGTAACTTCTGTTAATGAAATATATTAGTATATATTATAACTAGTAAACTCGTCGACGTTTATTAGTGAATCTGTTACGGTAGATGAAGAACAAACACCGAATAAATCTCTTTAATCAACAAAAACATGCATAACACTGTAGAAATTAAACTAAAACTAAGTTTATTAATGTACAGTTCCTCGTCCAAATACACAATACAGCTACTCTTAATATGATGTAATGATAATTGTTATAAAGACGAAAATAAACTTATGCATTTACAGTTAACTGTATAATAACGGCATTTAATTTACAGCTTCATAGGATAAGCAAAGTAATGAACAGGTGACAAACCACACCTCTTTTAATTTATATCTATTTCCTCGTAAATCTACATCAACTTCCACATCATCACACAAATTTGTAAGTATAGATGCTTCATTATTAGCACTTTGTATTTGTCTCAAAAATGTCATCAATTGCACTCTTACGGATTTAATGAAAGAAACTCCCAAATCGCTACTAAATACGGTATTGCTTAAGTTATTCTTTGTGGATGAAGGTCTCAATGGTTTAACTGGTGAAGAAGTTTTTAAAAAAAGATTCACTGTGTGCAATGCATCCTGTATGTTATCAACTAATTTAATTTGAGACTGGAAATTTAATAACTGCATGCACTCTCGAAAAACTGTTGTATTTGATATATTCTCAATTGCACATTTCGAATAGATTTCTCGTACCTAAAATAAAACAAATATTATATAATTGGTATATTGTTACTTATGTTTAGAATTATATTCCAGAAACGATTTAAGATTTCTAGCGTGTGTATCTTGTTTATTACTAACAATACCGAGTCTGTTTTAATTTTAACTACAATACAGAGTTTTCCAACGATACGAACCCTTAACAGTTTTGAATGCATGTGTCATGTTGATATGCATATACATATACATGTTCAGTGCATACTATCATTATGGTCTATGGATATTATCGCGCGCTCGTTGCTGATTTTGCTCAGTTTGACTGCTTTATGTGTAATCGGATAAAATAAAAGCAAATGACAGTCAAAGGGTAAACAGTTTTTACATTACAATATTTATTACATATATTACAAATAGCAATAACCGAAAAACCGAAGTATATCAAATACTCGACAAACTTACCGACTTTCCTAAAATATTCTTTGGTAAATCTTTTAAAAATATGTATAATAGCCTAACACACGCGTAAAAACTAAACAAATAATCGCGAAGCTTATGCATTTCTGTGCACAATATTTCTCTGAAGAAATTTTCATCTTCAAAAAGCTTTATTTTTATTCGACAGTTCTGATTTTCTACATATTGTCTAAATGAAAATAATTGCCGAACATTTTCTAAATCTTCTGTCGTTAAATTAATTACTACATTGTCGATTTCTGCTTGCTGACAGCAAAGCGATTTTGTATTATCGCCATAATAGTGATCCATCATACAATACTAAAAAAATATTGAAATTAATTAATATTATACTTTATTACAATTACATTCCATTTACAGCCTAATCAAACTTGACATTATTGAAACATGACCGACTTTTTTATTTTCTTATATATGTACAGGTAAAATAAACTGATATATGTATAAATTTGTTGTAAATTGTTTAAGAACTGTAATCTCTATAGCCCTTCGCCTTAAAAAAAAATCTAATGATTCTGTTTAGATAATTGCAAACATCATGAGGTAACTGATGTGTACAAGAAACACCACGTTGGATATCCGATAGCTCGAATTGTCCAATTTGGTGAATCAGGTGACAGTGTTAAAGTTGTTTATGTAAACATCCATTACATAAAAAAACACAGCTTGCACATCATTTGCAAATTTCAGCTGATTTTACAAAAAATGGGATGACGATCAATATATTCCCTATGTAGGTGGGTGTTCCAAACTTATATGTCTCTAGTAATAAGAAATAATATGCAAATATAACGAAAAAAAAATGACAAAATAAGTAAATAAAATAAAGTGATATAAGTTTTAGGGTTTGAAGTCATATTTCAAGATGATAAGCATGAATGAACTTTGTAACCCCTTGCATATCATATCAATCTTCTGGATTGCAACTCCTTGCATATTTCAATTACTATCAGCGTTAGTGAATACTGATTGTCACTTAATGAACTATATTTAAATGACCACACGAAATGTACAAGAAAATTTGTTAGACATACAGACAGAAAATACTTTACTCACCTTTATACTTTGTATGAGCCCTGCCACAGAAAAGTCATAAAAGAGAAACACATCTGTAAGCAATTCAAAAGCTTTACCTGATAAATGAAAATGACTGGTTGGTTTTATAAATATTTTTTCCAATACCTGAAATTATTTCCCTTAATTAATAAGAAAAACTTCTATTAATAAACACAAAGTTATTAGCAATGTTTTACTGATTTTTTATAATAAATATGTTCAAAAGGTTTTACAAAACTATTTATTTTGGAATTTTGAACCTTACAGAAGATGTCAACAATATCATGAAAATCTAGAAAAAATTAAATGATTATCGAACAATTTCGATATAACATTATCAATAAATAATTTAAATGTAATTTTAACTTATATAGTGCACTAAAAATATAAAAATCATATTTTCTATGGAGTTTAAGCAAGACCTAAAAATAAAAAAAAGGCTACATCAATCATTTGTTAATAATATCTTTACTAAATGCCTTATATAAGTGCTTGAGCTTGCCCTGCAGACATGCTCCTGCATATAATCACATATAATATTTATTCATAAATTAAACTGAAAAGAATATATACTATTTCAACCTAAATTTCATTATATTCTCTTGGAACTTAGTGTTACACTTTCACAACAAAGTCAAGTTTTCAATTTGTGTGCTTAAAGCTTCGAAATTTTAACCAGTTTATATCTGGCCTATATCTTATCTAAGTCAGATCATACTTGTTTGATAAGACTACAAACAACAATACAAATCTTAAATTCAACTTAAGTACTGATCTCTATACAGATATTGCTTTATTTAACTATAATAGTAAGAAAAATAAAAAGCTTTTATCATGCACAATAAATAAAATTATTTCTTTAATTCTTCATTAAGTAATAATTACAAAAATATTGCTCAAAAGCTAATGATTATGCTAGTTACAGAATAAATAGCTTTTATGTCTGCAACTAAAGCTAAAAATAGTTATACTTACTTCATTCATATAAACAGGGGATGAGTGAGAATGAAAAACCTTTATAAGTAGTTTGGAAGACACATTATAAGGAAATGATTTGTGTAGTGCTGAGACTGCTGTTGCAACTCCAAAAATAAGCACAAATGGCAATTTTGATATATATGAACTAAAAAACAAAAGAAACTAAATACACAAGTCAACCAGGTTAAATCAAAATATATAGCAAATATCAATACATGAGTCATCAAGTCCATATAAACGATAATAACTTGAGGTACTAAATAGAATATAAAATTATGATTAGAAAACAATAAAAAGCAAAACATAACATAACAGCAAAGCAAACAAAAATGAAGCTAACATTTTTTATTCACCATTAATACATTTTCGGTTTCAACACTATTCGAAAAATAGTTGTATGCCCACATAAAATATCACTAAATTACTTTAAGAATAATTATTTCAAAGAACTATTTCATATAAATTATATATTAAATATAACTTTTTACCTCACTATCATAACAAAGTCTTGTAATATACTGCAATGAAAACTCTCGAAATCTGGTATTATAACAATTAAGAGTTTCTTAATTTTGGAAAATTTTGTCGTATTTGAAAAATTATTAAAATATTTGCTGTGATACCATTTTTGTAAATTTTTCATTGTACATTGGTTTTTCTTTAGTCTTGGCTTATTAAACTCTATACTTTCATCAAAACATTCATCTTCAATGTTGTCCTGAAATGTTATCAAAATTTTACAAGATTTAGTTATAGCTGTGTAGTGCTTCATATAAATAGGTACAAAAGGAGTTAAACCACCACCACTCATGAGTTATAAGACAGTGTTAATTAAATTGATTCTAAATTTGAAAAGCGGTATGTCATAATCATGAAACTTGGACATTATCTAATATTTTTGAATGTACCACACAACAGACATGCAAACTTAACACACACAGAAATTGCACATGTTCATTTTTTGATTATTGATTTGATTTTTGTTAGAAAATATTACTAACCATTATTACATTTTGTCCATTTATTAATTGCCATACCATGTTTTCCACCATTAATTTAATTGAAGAACCACCTTGTGAATTAATCATTGCAACATGTGTTGTTACATTATCTCTGAAATAGATTTTTCAAGATCAGTTAGTCATATTATTTTAGTTTATTTACATGTGGTACAAGTTTCTATGTATTATTAATGTATACAATTTTAAATAATGGTGGCATAATTATCAAATGCCTAACTTACTGTTTTTTAGCACAGAAATATCACTAAGTAGTCTGGTCTGATATATTAAAACACAAATGTTAAACTTCACACAACTTGGATGCAAAAACAGGTACTTAACAGTAACCACTACAATTACTTTTATATACATTACTTGTCACATCTTTTTTATCTCACAAACATCTATTTTAATCTAAATAAAAAAAAAATATTTACCAATTTCACTTAATGTTAAGTAATATTGAGGCTGACAATGGTGATTTGTATTCGGTTAAAGGTATAACTGCTAGAAAACAGCAATGTTTTTATGGCAATAGATTGACATTTACATTGGTAGCAAACAGGCAGGTTGGAAAAAGTCCATTGCTATCCAAACACCACAATTCTTGTAGTCCGGGAATCGGACCTGGAACCTCCATATTTTAAAGTCAAGCAATAAACCACAGTGCCAAAGAGGCAGCTACTTGTATGTATTAAATTTAATTTTTTTTTGGTCTCATAATTAATAACACAAGTGTCTTAACTTATACCAATTTAACTATTAACTGTTGAATTAATTACACAGATAATATTATTAAAATTCTATCATACAAAAATATTCAAACATTTGTTTTCAATGAGAAGGAAATACTCCATTAATATCTTATAGGTATTTGGTAACTAATATTTTATTACTTCACATTATGCTAAAAACTATATTACTATATTTAAAACTCAAAAACATTGTGTTACATTGTTAAATTAACAAAATATTTAAATTTTATCAATGTTCATAAAAATTACACATTTTACCTGATCAAATTATGGAGAGCATTAAAGTGAGAAATATGATCTGGTTGATTTATTCCAGTTAATAATGTTACTGTTGGTATAACACCATTGGATGTAACAAACTGATCCATGTGATGAAAGGAGTTAATATAATTAACAATATCATTAAGTATCATACTGTAAGTTTCACGATGTAATTGCTGAAATGGCAATTTAAACATTAATATATATGCTAATGAAAAGGTAAAATATATAACATAACACTACCTAATATAAGCCCAAATTATTAGTAATAAAAGTAAATTAAAAAATGATAAAAGTTCTATGGAATTCCAAAAATAAACAACCTACAATAAAAGGTCTATGTTTCATCCTGATACATTATCTTACCCTTATCAATAAAGTGATCATTAGAAAGGATTTTGTTAACAATTTCATAAATTTTAATTTTTTTCCATAAATGGTAAATAAGTAAGCTCCCTTCCAATGAAAGATCTGTCAAAATGGTCTAGCCATTTTGGAGATCAATAGACTTTAAAATACATTTAATATATGATAAATACTTGGCTTATTTATTTAATCTATTATTGTAAAATAATGCAAAAAAGACTGTGACACACTGATAAGCATCTCTATACTAAAAGCATTGTCAGTAATGTCATAAAAAATAATATAAAATATTTTAAACTTTTGCATTGATAATACACAAATTATTTTTAACTTATTGAATATATTGTTCTTACGCTATTTTGTATTTTTTTTTTGTTTATGTTAAGTGATACCGTCGTATACTATTGTTTACCACGAGGGGTCATTTGACCTTATGAAAATTGTTGGTATGATTGGCGTTAAAGAAATTAAGCTAAATTTTAATGCTTAATGTTACAACTTACAATACAATTAAATTTAATATGGTAGTAAACTTTGAATACTCATTAAATTAATATTCATATCAATAGTAAATGTACCTTTATCTCGTTTTCTAAGAAATTCCAATTCCTTTTGAAATTAATGTACCAAGGTTCTCTAATAAAGAATGAATCAAACCACGAGTTAGGTTTTTGTTTACTTTTTTTAATTTTATTTACACCTTTTGAAACTATGAAAACACCCTGAAATAATCAACATATACACAAAAACTGAATTACATGAAAAACACCTTGATTTATAAAACTTTACCTTCGAAACAGACACAGTAATATCTTTTTCCATTATTTATTTTTAAAGATATTTCGAACTGTAGATTTTTATTGAACTCGAATGATAAAAAATAGGAAGATATTTTTTAAAACCTAACCGCTTGTAATAGTATGAAAATTAATCGTATCAATTACTTTATGGTTCAGTAAATTTTATTTGTACAAATTGACAGTGACTAATAGACACAGATAGATAGATTTATCTTTTACTGTCTCTATGTATGTAAAATAAAATACAGATATTGGTAAATCTTTATATATTATCTACTGTATAACAACAAAAATGTGTGTTGAATGAAGTAGTATTTATTTTAAATATAACATTCAGAAGGAATACTTTCATACAGGACTTATTTCTTCGTAATTAACAATTAAAACTTGTGCTTGACTACTCTACAAGTAATTGATGCGGTAATAAGGTTTGTACGCATCGAGATGTATTTCATATTGAATGTATTTCAAAAACTTCTATTATTTTTTATAGTTTTAAGCCTAGTTTAAGACACCACAAGATAGAGACACCAGGTTTACAAGTTATGCATTATTTTTTTATATGTTCTGACAAAACTGTGTTTAAAAAAAATTAAATTGTATATTCTTCTTAGAAACTATAACTTCATCGATATAAAAGCTTCGATGGCATTATCGATATTTTCGTCTACACGCAACTCCAAACTCTAGCCAGATCGTGACGTCATGACAGAATTGAAAGTTAATGCAGCTTAGTATAGTTACTTTATAATTCATCAGTTTTTATTAAATATTTTCTTAAAAATTAGTAAAAATACCTAAGTTAAATAATACAAAAATACTTGAAATCGCAGGCACGAGTATATATTAAAAAAAAAACTGCAAGTAGAACTTTTTAAGCAAAACAATTTTTTTTAAACATTTATTTCAGTTCAGATATTACCATTTATGTAGGTTTACACAGTAGTTGAAATGACATATATCTACCACATCAATGCTAAATATTTTTAAAACGAAAAATTAGTTAAATTACACAACATGAGTATTCCCTTAAGGACATAACTAATCATAGGTATATACTTAAAATTTTGAAGGTGATGCGATACAGATTTTACATGTTATAATTTAATGCAGAGTAAAATAAAATATTACAAAGTTGTCTTTTAATGCTACTTAACTGATTAAATGTTGTGAAGAGATATATTAAAATGTTATAAAAGAGAAGTCTTTTCATCACTCATAAATTATAACATTGTATAATTTGTAAATATTACAGGATATAGAAATAACAAAACTTTAAAATAAAATTATAAACATAAAGCTCTTGAGTAAATAAAATTACTTTAAAATCTAAATTATTAAAATGATTTTCTTATCTAATAGTAATAGAAAGTTCGAAAGTATATTGTTGCTATAGCAACAAATTTTAAGAATAAGAGATAGAAGACACATTTTTAATACTGGATGTGTTGCAGTTGTTCCCTTAGCTCGCGTTGCCGCTGCTGTAGTAATTTCTTCTTAATGCTACTACAAAATGGAACCATGCATTTTTTTGCTTCACAAAATTTTGCATGATAACAACAAAGAGCAATTAGTTGTTTGCAAATGGGACATTCTCCCTTAGTCTTTCGTTTGCACACCTTTGTATGATATATTACTCGTCTCATCTTATGACAGTTATACTGTATACAGTTAACTCTATGGCAATGGCAAGCATGTGCTAATGATAGCACACATCTTTGAATGGCTTTTCTCCGCTCCTCTTGAGCATCCGCGTGCGTTTCATCTTCCATATTATAGTCCCTAATTTTGACAGTTTCTATTGGCGTTGAAGAAAAAAAAATCCTTTTCTTGTACAATGTACAAGAAGTAATAGCCCAATATATGTATTTTAATGTTTGGCTTTAATATTTTTAGTTCCTTTACAGATGTGATAATGGCTGTAATTAAAAAAGTAATAATTTAGAGTAAGTTTCAGTTAAAAACTATATAATGATTGATACCAATTCGCAAAGATTCCAAGAAGTAAATATATAGTCTCTTTATTGCAATGCAAAAACTCATCCAGATTTGCTAAAACAAAAAAAAACAAAATTCACCAAAACAAATATAGTCAATGTTCAAAGTTCATGCCCTGCTAATATAAAAAAAAACAGTAGACTAAGATTTAGTACAAAGGGAACTAAAGTAATCACTATTAAAATAAACATGAAAAGATGTAGCATGAACTAAAATGGGTTTTAAATATTGTGTAGAATATGAAAGGAATAGATTTGTCAATTCTTAAAACAAAAATCTCTGGAATATAAAACTATATAATAAATAACTTCTAAACAATGGTTTAAAAAGTGTAATAATTAGTGTGCTATTTATGATAATGAAATTAGTTATAAAATCTGAAAGTAAGAGAATAATTCAACTTCAGAAAGTTTAGATGAAATTGTCTCTTAACATTGTTAAGACCTGCGTCCACATTTTGAACTTAGCATAAACAAATATTATAATTGTAAAAACTAATGAATTAGATTAAAATTTCTAATTGATTGTAATTTTGATAATAAAATGCTAATTTGTTCAAATTTATGCAGATAATTTTCATGGTACCCTGATTTTTCGAGATAATGCTTTAAGTGAATGAGTTAATTCTGTATATTATGCATGCTATTATACCAGAATGATAATTGGAATAAACTATTTATCTGCCCTTTTTCCCTAATCTTGAAAAAAACCACAAATATTCTCTATATATATATTCAATACAGGTGTGGCTTTTTTGCATCAAAGATGATTATTAAGTTTATGTTATTAAGTTTAAGATATTTCAATAACATTCAATATATGACAATAAAAATATGTTTTCTTCACTTGAAATACTTATTTTAGCCTTACTAAAGCAACTTAAATATTACATAAATATTAAGAGGCTGGAAATTTTTAAGTTACATAAGAGCATATATAATAAATACAGATGCGTATTCTTTACTAGAAGAATGAAGAAATTAAATACTACTTCTTTTTCCTTTAAATAAATTATATTTAGTAATAAAAAAATTATTATTTGATGAAATTTAATTATTAATTTCATATCGATTTTCTGTCATTGCTTTTTGGATATTATAATTACTTCAAGTAATTATTAATAACAAATACAGACAAAATCAAGTAAATATATAAACAAAACATTAATATAAAGTATTTTATTAAAAAAATAAAAACTTACCGAAATTACCATAACTGTTGAGTACTAATCAATAAAGTGTAAGAATGTTGCCAGTAAATATTCCCTTTTTCATAGCTTAGTAAGCTATAAATGTATATAACATTAAAACTTGTACTTATTAATAATTATGTCACTAACTTTTTTTAAGTTTTTACCATCAAAATATTTGCACCAATGAAATCTGTGGAAGTTTTTTAAATTTCATTAATTAGTAATTCACTTTTAAAAATGTTATCTTTATTAAAAAATGAGATTCATTCTGAACAATGTCAATATAGAAGTATTTGAAAACTCTGTGGACGGGTAATACATGGACTTGCCAATATATGTAAGTATTGTACCAAACGTTTTAAAAATTAGCGTCTACAAACAGTTTATGCCTTCGATTATTAAATAAATGGAGATTTGAATTTGTAATACTAAACCGAAGTATTTTAAATCACAATGAAACTCCAGACATAGTTTTTAGTTAGCTTTGTACTAAAGTACAAAGTAACAATTATTCACAATTAAAATATTACATAGTATGTCTGTAGATAAAAAAACTTTGAAGTGACGAAAATCGCTTTCAGCCTCGTCGTAAAAATGAAGTGTTTTGTGTTTAATGCGATGATGATTATCAGCATTTAACTAAGTAAATGTTTTGATTTCATTGTTATATCTTTTAAGTTTGACTCTTCTAAAAATAAAGCTTCAAATTTTTTTAGATTTTTATTTAAATCATGGCTACTGCTGAAGTACTACAAGAAATGAAAATGTTTAGTATTTTTATAAATTTTGCAAGTACCGACCAAATCGTATTCATAGTGAGGTGAAGTAAAAAAAAATTCGATTGAAACTTAAGCTTCCATTTAGCTGTTATTTTTAGTCCTAAATTTTTTTTATATTACATCTTATTAGAAGTTAAACGTTATTTTATTCTAATTGAAAGGAAATCTTAATTTTTTTTTATTTTTAGGTTAATTGTGCGAGAATACCGTCCGAATATCATGAAATAAAAATAGATTTCTCAACAGAATCATAATTTTATTGTCGAAGCTTATTTATATTTTATCTAATAAAGCATTAAAAGACTTTCTTATATAATATAATGAAGGAAATTTTGTATTTATACAGAAAAAATAAATGTTGTTATTAAAACTTTATAATAATATAAACAAATATTACAAATAGGCCTTTTTGCTTTAGTGCTTAAAAAGTAAAGCAATGCATTTATGTATGTTGTCCACAGTAAAGACAATTTAAAAAAAAAAAAGATTTTTAGAAAAATACGTTTCGAAATATTAAACATTCTTTTTATAAATTTTGTAAAACTAGTAATAATAAGTTCAGTGTACGGAATGTATAGCTAAAGAATTAAATTCTGGTACATAATATGATTAAAAAGTTATCTAATTCCAAGCTGCTAATGCTGGTAATAGATACTATATGATAATCGTGCCCAATATTACACACATCATTTTTCAATTCATATCAGCCAAGACACATCCACTGCAGGACAAAGGCCTCCACCAAGGATCGCCACGACGAACGGCTCTGCGCTTTTCTCATCCAGTCTGTCCCAGCGACTTTGTTCAAGTCGTCGGTCCATCTTGTATTACACACATACAATGTTTTAAATAATGTTTCTATAGTATTGCGTATACACTTATAGGGTTAAACAATATTTAAGCAATTTTCAAGCAGCTATTATTTTAATTAATGATTTATTATTTGATTTACTGTAAACAAATAAAAACAGGTAAGTATAATTAATGGAATTTTTTGTTACATTTTTTTAGTCAATACTTCAACAAAAAGAAATTCTGCTCATTTTGTTCTGCAAGTGCATATTTATTTTATCTTTATGTATTTAATAATGAATTGTAAGTTGCACGCTGCAATAGCGTGAACGTATTTCCTCATGTTCAAATGTATACATATACTAATAAATATTCTCAGTATTTATTTATTTATTAGTAAAAATGCCTTGTAAGAGAAAAGCTTCATTCAGCACTATTCAATAAAACGAAAATAGTCGTACAGGCTACCGAAAATTATATAAACACCAACTAAAAAGTAAAATAGGTGTAATATTTTTTGATCTTATATATTATATAGTAGAAAAATAAATTAAAAGATTTGTAATAGGAATGTTTGCAACGTTTGTAATAAGAAAAGAAAGAAGTTCAAAAGAGAGCGAGCAAACATTAACTCGCGCTAGGGAAGAAGCGTCGCAATTTGTCTTTAATACGATAAGATAAGCTAATAATTTCATTGAAAATAATAATTTTTATAAAATGTGACCCAATAAGGATTATAATATTTAGACATCACAAGTTTTTTTATTACTATATAAGAGGAAGTAGTAATTCAATTAATAAGTATTAATTACTAATTTTTTACAGAAATTACAAAACGAACGAGTATTTAAATATAATCTATATTTGCTATTAATTTAAATTGTAATATAAGCGAAATACAGTTCTACTATCATAAGAAATTGATTGTATTGATAATTTACTATAGTAATTAAAATTAACATCTAAAATAAATTGGTCTCTTAAATTTTCTATACATAAATATTAAAAAGTCATGGTCACTGCGTGGGGGAGCGTGGTGGCAGCGTTGATTCTTCACATGGTGAATGGCGTTCGTCTTCTGTACTGAATTTATATTCTCTCTCTCCAGATTGGTGTTCTGACCCCGAAGGAGTGTTCCGTCCTTCACCACTAGATGTTGTTGCTTCGAGTGGAGGACCACTTGAACTAAATGACATTGTCTCCGAACCGTACGCCACATCTCCTGCACCTACATATTCTGAAGGTTGATAACCGTAAGTGTTTAAACTGAAACCAACAGAAATGTTTTTAGTAACGCGGTTAATACATAGTAGTTAAACAATTTCAATGTAATTTTGTTTTGAAAATACATAAACATTAAACTAACGTAGACTCTCATTATTTTTTTTATGAATTTTCGGGGTACATTAGAGTTCTCCAAAAAATTTGTAAATTAATAAGTACTAGTTTTATAAACAAAAGACTGTAAGTGAGTTCTGTTCTGCAGTGAAACGTGGAGGTATTATTACTATTGGGTATTAAAATGATCAACATTACCAATAATCGAATCGCAACGAAGCAATACTAAATCGCAATTCATACTGACCGCAAGTTAAAGTTCGAACATTGAACTTATGGATATCAAATGAAAAAAAGAAATACCTATTCGGCCAATAGGAAATGTCTTCAATCGCATGATGAGCGTAAGGGGCATAGGCGTGTTGGTAGTACGGGGTGTGATGCTGTGCTGGAGCTTCGTATTGTAGAGGGTAAAGCGGTGCAGGCGCAGTCGCTGGCGCTGCGGTACTAGTAGGGGGCATGGGAGCGTACTCGATAGGAGCCGGGTACGCATGCGGTGGTGTTCTGTAAGGGGCCGGCGACGCAGTCGGTTGCGGCGGGCTGTTCCCTTGAGCTGAACTCCAATATCCACTGCCCGTCCACGTATAATTGCTATTTCCATTGGACGCCCCCGCTGATCGTTCGGTATTGCTGTATGAAGCTGTTCAAGTTAACAACGTGAGTCCATATAATATAAGTAGTGTTGCATTTTTAATGCTGTACTATAAAGGAAGCATACGTAATATTGTAAAAAGATTTGTTCTTGAATGCACTAAACGTATGTTGAAAAATCTAAATAGAAATTAAACCTTTGTAGCCAGGACGCTTCGAAATGAACCGTACCATGGTAATTAGCTCATGTCGCCGTTCATAGCACCTCAAAGCATATTCTGGACGTTTTATATTATATGTACATACACAATCAATTTAGGTGATACACATATATGCATTTCTAGGCTCTATCAGCTGTTTTCGTCAAACGCATACATGCATTATTTGGCATATTTGATGATTTACATAGAACGCATATATGCGGTGGCAGTCCGCAAAGGGTTAAGAAAAAATACGTCTTTAACGTTATTACAGCAATCATGACATTTGAGACAGTTAATTATTAAGTTCGGCGTGTATTTCAAAATTTTGATTTTAGAAAAAAATATACTACGCATATAAAACAATTACTTTACATATAAAATTAGTTAAGGTATGCTGAAAAACTCACAAGGCGGGGATAATGTCCTAGGCCGTGACGGTGGTCGCGGTGGATACGGAGTTGGCCTTCTTGAAGCTGAGTTGCTACTACCATACAGTGACTGTGACGTGACGAACCAGCCTCCGACTGGAATACAAAGTTGAAACAGATCCTAATACAAAAAGTCTTTATAAAAAATATGAAACAAAACGAGTGGTGTTCATTATATAGTGAGAATGATTAAGACACAGTTATCTTTTATGTATACACTTGGCATGTCTTTTTTCTAAACATAAAATTCCGTTTCGAAAAAGTCTTCGTCCTGATCCTTTAAAATCAGAACGTTGATCACTGCGTAATAATCATCAAATTTTTGTCCTTTGAGGTGCTGCTTTAGCCGCGGAAAGAGATAAAAATCACTAAGAGCGAGGTCCGGTGAATACTTTACTACATCAATTCAAAGCCAGAATCTTCAATGGCAACGCAACTTTAGACTTGTGCGTATCTTAGTGAAATAAAACAAATTTTGCTAGCTTTCCACGCCGATCTCGCGTATTTCAACACACAATTTTTTATTTTTTCTGCATATAAAGACCCCGTAATAATGGCTCCATGACCGAAATATTCTATTTTTATTACCTCTTGGGTATTCCAAAAAAGAGAGACTATAATCTGACCGGCGGATAGAATTGCTTTAAATTTCTTATTTGGACATGACGGTCTCTTCCAGGTCATGAACTGTTGTTTCGTTTCAACATCGTAATGATGAAAAGCCGGGGTTAAACCATAGTTATGAATCGAGGCAAAAAGCGGTCAGGCTCTTGTATTAACAAATCTAAACAGCTCTGTGAAATTCTTAGTCTGGTTTGTTTCTGCGCGTCCGTAAGCGTTTTAGGCACCCAGCGTCCTGACACTTTTTTCGTGCCCAAATAGTCGTGTATAATATTATGGATATTCCCTATCGAAATATTACTTCGTCAGCTGTTTAACGAATAGTAACACGACGATCGAATAAAATATTTTTTTCAACTTTTTCACCATTTGTTTTGTTACTGCTACCGTAGAGCGTCCCGAACATGGATCTTCATTGGCGGAAGGTCTTTCTCGCTTAAACTCAACACACCTACGTGCAATTGTAGAATATGGAGGAGCATATTAACACCTAAAGTTTCCCGCAAGTCTTGATTTATCTGCTCCGTACTGAAATTTTTCATGTACAGGTATTTAATAACCGCCCGAACTTCAGTATTTCTATTTTCGCGAATACGGTTCGAAACGAAACAACAAATGACTACATTCAGAAAAAAAAACAATAGAGAATCGAAAACTTTTTGCTTTATCAGTATTATAGAATTTGAGCTATGCCTGTCGGTTTTGATACATTTACTTAATGAAGACCCCTCGTTTAAAAATATTTAATTTTTTTATATGAATACTTACACTGGGGATATTGATGCGGCGAATTACTTTGTTGTGGATAATGAGTACCGACGAAATCTCTCTGGTAATATCCTTCTGGTCGCTCTTTAGCGTCTAAAAACGCTTTAGCAAAGGGATTATATTTAATCTTAAGTGAAGTTACTTCTTCATTTTGGTACGCTGTTACAGCAATAAACTGCGTCTCAGGAAAAGGGTATGTCATGATGCGGCGCAAATCCGTTCCTACTTTCACAAGGTGCACGCGGGGCTCATACTTGTGTAGAGAATTCAGCATGATCTTGAAATTGAAAAAGTTTTTTTTTAAATATATTGTAAAATGAAATTAGCAATGAGTTATAAGTAAAATAAATATTTACAATAAGTTGAAAGCTAATGCAAGAATGATAGTGTGCTTCAATAAATTCCATTGCACATACGGTTAGCAGGCAAGGGAGAGGCGGAAGTTTTGGTGATGGAGTCAATTAATAATTAATATCTTTTGAGATTCTCCATCGAATAATAAGTATTCTTAAATTTTTAAAAGCAAAATGTCCTTCAATAATGGACGAACATTTTGACAGAAAATCCAAAGAAAGAAGAGAATATTATATAGGACAATCCAATCCAAAGCCTTAAAACTCTCCTTGGTTCAATAATAGTGCTCTTAGCAGATAGGATTGTGTAACCATAATATGATTGCGTTCCAGTTACATTCTATAAAACATGGTTGCATACTTAACGGGAAAAACGTCAACGCTAAAATGTCCTACTTGTGGTGTGTTTTATTACACATATCATGTATTGATGGAACTTGTTCGGAATCAAACTGCAAAAATCAGTGCTCTACAACAGTTTTCTATGTTTGGTGGATGTAAGTTAATTTTAACTTACCATTGACGGAAGATACTAAAATTTTCTGTACTCTAGTTAAAATTTGAAATTAACTTTTATATGTCATTAGTTTTTAATTACTTTAGATTAGATCTTTAATTGTATTTTTTTCGAGGTGCAATATTTGCATGTGTTAAAACGCCCCTAAAGTATAATATAAATTAAAAAAATGTAAAATGAAGTGTCTCTACACTTTTATTTTAATTTCTATACTTCTTTACTTATTATGTTTGTACATCAAAGTAAAATCAAATCAAAGTAAACACTTACTCGAAAAATTTAAAAACCTTAACGAAACTATTACAAAAAGAAATTAAATCAAATATAAAATTAAGTGTCAACCATCAACTGTGTTTATTTATGAATAATTAACATTATGGTTAAGAGATATGTGTGACAGTATGTCTATAAATGTACGCAAAAAAAACCTATAGAAAGAGATGGTGAACAGTTTCCAACAAATTACTTTTTTTATTAAACTTCGTGAGTAAGCGATGTCACTTTATGCAAGTGAACTGTGAATATTTATATAAAAAAACCACAGCATAAAAGGAACCTCGATGGCAATAATGTATACTAACATTTATCAAAAAAAAATTTACGGCTGAATACGGATGTCATCATAATTAAACAAATGACATCTGTTTTAATAGATAAGTGAACTGTTATCATAAAAAAGATAGAAGGGTAAACATAACGCTGAGACAATAATTATTACAAATGATAGTGCGTACGAGCACCCGCTAAATAGTTAGTAAAGCTACAGATTTCACACCGAGACGTCAACATATGGATCTGGATGTATCAAATGTTTACTTTCATATTCATTTGCACCACATATAAGCGTGAGAAACATCTTCTATGAACTCGCGGTAGCTACAAAACTGTAGCATTATCGCACCTACATCTAACAGGCTTTCTATTATCAAAAATTAATATTCTGTCAGTTCTGTTACCTGTTAATTATGCGTGGCCTCAAAATACACACTCAATGAACAGCCTATAAATGTGAAACAATTATCATAGTGACTCAATGAACTATCTTAATTAATAATTAGTTAATAAATGAAATCAATTGTAAAATGGTGAGTCCGCGTTTATGACACAGATCTTTTTCATGACATTATTTTTTTTAATAAATTTCACGTAACAAGCTTATGTTTCAAAAAAACTCATAATAATCATTAGTGTCTTTACGGGAATGCCAACTGTCTTTCGTTCAGCTTTTTTAACTGGTAGGCAATGTCTGTTTTTAAAACTGTACTCCCTAACGTCTAGACAGATGTGGATCCAGCTTTTCTTTCCAATTATACATAGAATGTTCTTATATTCCAATAAAAATCTATTCAGCCCTGTGAAGATTAACAACTTCTAACTTTCTGGAATACTTAAAATAAAGTACTATTTAAAATGTAATATGAGAATCGTCGCAAAGTAGTAGGATATTTGGACTGCTTCCCTTTTCGGGCTTCTTTATGTCTGTCGCATACAAGTATAATAGATTAATGTAACAATGCGTATCTAGTAATTTACCTTGCATTGCTTGATTAGTTTTTACTTTAGTCTTGACAATGCTTAGCAGATAAGTAACTATTACTTACGGGGAGAAGAGTATATAAAAATTAGTATTTCGATGTACAATGTATTAAAGTAAAAAAATCAAGTTACTTATATTAACAATTTTGTACCTGTCCGTTTCCGTTACTTTTGTTCGTAAGTTTCACTTTGGCAAATGAAATTGGCTCCTTCATCCAGTGCGCTCCGAAATTTGGACTTTCCGGATGGATGTAGATGGCATTAGAGGGCGGCACTTCGGCTTTACCTCCAGGCACCTTTTTTGCGGTAAAATTCCATACGTATTTTATTGTTACAATAAAAAAATTAATAGATTGGATAAAAACTTAGAAATGTTATATATAGAATCATAACTCACACCTACTAAATAAAAGCTTTATTGCTTATAGACCCGAGACTCTACCAATAATAATAAAAATTCACTTACTCAAATATAAAATTGGTTTTATTAAAGGAATATAATAAATTTAAGGAAAAATAATAAATTAATTGTTTTTAATGGGGTGGTGAATTAAGGAAAACGACTGTTAGGGTGAGGACACATTCGAATGTTACCTTCATAGCTTTTTATAAGTACCTGACAAACATATATAGCCAAGTTGTACATTATATTATTATATTTATTTTGATTTTTTTATTAAATTATAATATTTATATACTTTAATGTTATGTCACTAAAAAAACATATTCTTCGTGAGTATAATTTTAAATCTAAAAACTAAAGGTTCGTAATATGAAACATTAGAGAATTAGACATTTTACGCTTACCCATTCACCATTAACATACTTCCAACGATGTGTATCAACTTGAACAAATTCTAACAGTACCGTATACATTGCAGTTGGATCTAATCCACTCGCGGTAACTTTTACCACAGGAAACATGCGTCTGAAAGAATGCGACACAAGGTAAAAGTTAAAATTTTCAGTATAAATAACATATATGTTAAAAAAAACCTCACATATTTTCACTTTAAAAGACATGATTTAAAACGTTTTTATTGTTATTTATTCATTTTAAATTTTTGCAGTTAATATCTAGTCATTTAACTTATGAAACCATTATTAAAATGTAAAATCTTTAACTCATAAAAATGTAACATTTCACCGATGTGAATAATAATCCACGACAGAACAATCTTAAACCACGTAAATCATGCTGTGGGCTTTTTGATTTAAAGGGACTTCTATACTTCAATTCCCATTTATTTATTGAATAAAAAACTAGTCACTGAACTCAAACGAGACATCTTTTGCATTATTACCTGATAATTTATTCGATCTGATCATTGGACATTAGTACTCAACCAATGATTAATAAACAATCGTTTTATTTTTAGTAAATAGAATGTTATAATTATAAATATAAATATTTTTCTGATTCCATCTTACTAAAATGATTGATGATTTCAATCACCTGGTCATGCTAAACACAATAAAAAAAAGTTAAACCAACTCTTATGCCCAAGGCGAACTACAGATTTCTGCAACAGTGCCATTATGAGGTATTTTAAGTTGTAAAAGATGAAACAATTAAATGTTAGGATGACAGCAGCAGTTTGTATAAAATTTCACATTTTTATTTAACTTGTATTTTTAATAATTGTTATTAATACAGTTATAAAAGTATTCAAACCGTCCGTTTACAATAAGGGGGTACTGAGAACATTGTAAGAGTATCTATGTAAAAGGTTAAAATTGATAATGCAATTTGTTATTAATAACACACAAAATTACTTTACACCTAGGATTTATTTCGTTTCAGTTGTTATTTTGTAATGTTGGGATTTACGTTTATGCAATAGTTCAGCACAAAACCCCATTTTATTGACAATTTATCAATTACATTCTGTTGAATTTCTAGGTTCGAAGGTTCTACTCGTCTCATCACATTATATGTTTCCAATTAATCCGCAAGGTACCTATTTATTTGTGTTATTAGTAGTAACATTGAAACCTAAATAACTTTTTTTTAAATAAATTATAGGAACAGTAGTAAACACATAAAGAGGTGCAACAAAATGAGATCTGAATTCTGGTTAGTTCTTACGAAGTCAGGGTCTCAAGGGTGTTAGGTACAGTTAATCAGGCGGTACTATTTAGAGCCCCCGTGTTAATAAGTAAGACTCACCGTGTTAATAGTTGAAAACTAGCCACCAGAGCGCACGCTATTAACATTAGCGAAAATGTTACTATATTATTTTTAAAAAATATAGAAAACACATAACTTGAAATTGAAAAAAACGCACGAAATTTTATTAAAATCAAATTGTTATTCAAAAAGATAACTTATCACGGATTGAATATTTCCGTGAAATTAATAATAAATTTATAATTAGGAGTGAAGTGTCTATTGCATTTTGTTCCATTCGTACGTTAATCGATAACTTCTCATTGTTTTGAGATATTTATTCTTTTTTCGACCTATATAGTAGTATTCAAAGAAACAATAAGGTCAAAGATAACCCAAACTAGTGCCCATCATGCGATAATAGTAAATTCGAAAACATTTACTTTCATTACTCGGGTAATCCATCGTTCAGATCATTCATAGTTTTAACGCCATTTACCTATATTTATTTATTTAACCGTTCACATTTCGATTTCTCTTATAAGATATCATTATCCCATTTCCCATTCCCCTCCCCCGCCCTATCCTTGGAGTCGGTGATATAAGTGCAGTCATTACCCTCGGAAGTCCCAAAGAAATCACGAAAATCAACTATTTTTTTTTTACACGAATTGAAGGAGACTTTATAGACTGCAGCACTCGGGTTATCCTGTTAAGTCACCGACTTCCCTTCTTTAGTTCCAACACAAATATATTCATGTCAATTAACTCTCACCATATTAATTTTTAAAATATTAACACCCAATTAAGGATAGAATTTCTGATATTTTAAAGAACTCAAAAGAGAAAATTATTCAAAACACTTAACATTGACTAAGCACTTCGTTTTAACTATAAAACTCTGACCTTTATTTTTAGTTCTCCATAAAAGACAATACAAGATGATTAGTTCGCGAAGGTTTAGAGTACAAGAACATTTAAACACAAAGACGTCACTTGAGCTATAAACAATATTGTAGTCGGTACTATACAACATTATTCCCTGCTCATTGATTTCAATGTTGTATAGATAGATGCTTATTTTAAATTAATATTGTCTCATTACCCATCCTTGTAGCATGACCAACCGTACTTTATTTTAAAATCTCTATGAAATAATAAACCAAAATGGTTATAAGCATTCTTGTACAACAAAATCCTGTAAAAGTTTTCATATTGAAATTTTAATTATACCTCTTTTTTAGATATTAATACTTGCACTTTTAGTTGAAATGGTAGTGTACCGGCCACGTCTGCCGTGTTACCAATGGCAAATGAGAGAGTAAAGGTTTAGGGAGTAGAGGCCGCACATACATCGGAAGAACATAGAGCGCCAACCATTTGGGATGAACCGGGAGAGGCTGGATGAGAAAAAAATACGACGGCATATGGTGTTAGGTATTAGAGTAGGCCTACGTCCTGCAATGGATTGGTTCAAGCTGATAGTGATGATGATGAAATTTTAGGATAGTATGATAATAAATAAAGATATTATGTTTTCGCTGTAAACTAATTTATGAATATATATAATGGATAAATACTTAACAGTATTTAATTTTGTAATAATCATTTAATTCCCTAATTTGTTACTAGATAAATTGATAAAGTCTTAGCATTGTATAAATTTACGTTTTTTTTTTAAGTAATAAATGATTTATTACCAATTTTTTGGAAAAGATGAGTAATTGCGCGTCAAAACGAATCTACACATTGCATTATTTTGTTTTGATTATTTGATCCATATTACTAATTATTTAACTAAACAAATACTATTTACATGGACTATTTATATTTTAACAATTTTATAACTTGGGAAGTTATTTGTTCTCAATACAAAATTTCATTCCTTTTTAAGTTTTGCCCTCCCAAAAAATGTTGACTATAAGCATATGAAATTTATAAATACATTTATATAATTGCTTCAGCTATTTATATAAATTTTGTTTAACTAATATGTCCCGTACGTCTAAACTTATTGTAATATTAGTTAACAACATAGTTGCGTTGTTAGCTTTATATGCAATAAGCTATAAATAGATAAAAATGCATTAACATTATTATATGCAACATACAATGCCAGTGTCTATAATTGAACAGTGAATAGACTACATTTGACTTAAATTTCCTATGATATTACGTGATAATCAGGCTATAGATGGCGAAGCGTGCTGGCCTGGAATACTTTGATCCTCACATGTTTATCTGATTGCCGAAACACAGCAACTCTGTTATAACGGCAAGGTGACATAGAGGAAAGTAGCTAGTGTAGATACAAAAACCTTCCTACTATTCAGACTACTACTCATGTGTCTCTGGAATCGAACTCGGGACCTCCGTATTAGGAAGCGTGGTAAACCACTGCGCATCGTGGGCAGTGGATTCTGATTTTTTTTTGCGTTCCAGCGTTGTAAACTTCATTACCACTTAACATTAAAGAACACTATGATCACACTTTAAACTATTTATAAATATCTATTGTATAGTAAAGGCTTACCGTCCGTTTTTAGTGACGATCATTTCGTTGGTGAGGGTTTGGAAGCGGACCCACAGCTCGCGATCGTCGAGTGCAACGTTGACTTCGCGCTCGCGGCCGCCTCGCGACCCACTGCCGCCAACAGTCGGCTCTACGGCACTTAGAATGTGCGATGCAGCCATATTTTACACTAAAAAAATGTTTAGTCTTCATTTAAACAGGAATTATCTGTAATAACATTTGATCTAAGTCGATAACGAAGAATTAACCAGACATTGATTGGCAAATGATACACAACCATATTGAGCAATACGGTAAATCCCTGGGATTTTCTTAATTTCCTACAAAAATTAATTGAATGGTATTTTTCTGATTATTATAGACGTCAATGTATAACAAAAATGAAAGCTTATTCATTTATTCCGTAATATTTTGGATTAAAAAGTATTATCGTATATTTTTAAATTAATTTTTATACATATACATGAAATAAAGTTAACTACCTGATTTCATATTGGTAAGAAAAGTAAACTTTATAACGGAAAATTTATTATTATTAGTCCGTTTAAAGCGTAAAGAATCTATTGCTTAGCCTATACCGTCAGCAAAAACCACTGCGTGTGGGAAAGTGCCCGACAGACTCGTATCCATCTTGCGAGACTTCCTTTCGAACCGCACTTTTCGATATCGCGCAGGCAGCGCACTATCGACTAGTCGCCCCATAAGAGCGGGGGTCCCTCAAGGCTCCTGTCTCTCGCCCCTCCTCTTCGCGCTTTACACAAGC
>DWQX01000736.1:0-36749 GCA_018245475.1 Pharmacophagus antenor
CCCCTGAACTCCTCCCCCCCCACCACTTTTACGTACATTTGCCACAATTATAACGTTTGAGTCACTTTTAGTTTCATAGCATAAAAAACGGGAACAAATGGCATTAAGTCTTTTAAAGAGAAAAGCCATACTTTGCACGTTATTTAGAACCTTCTCCGTATTACGTAAACGGTTTACGAACTTTATTTATTGATCGTTTAGTTTTACGGAAACAGCCTTATCTTTAGAAATGGTCTGCTAATGGATAGATTTTCAATATTCTTATTAATGACATTCACAGTGCGTTCAACAAAGCAGTTAACATACATTGTAATAGTTGAAATAACTTATAATTCGCGTATGGTAGTAAAATCTAGAGGAATTTTTTACATTGTTAGCAACGAATAGACAAGTTGTTTTTACCGTGCATTATAGTTTCACTTTAAGTAACATATCTTCAAGCGACTTCAAGTAAAACTTAGAATTTAAACATGTTATCACCATTAACATTACGGTTACACTATAAGAAATAACACATATTTATAAGTTACTACCACAAGATCGCAAGGAAATAACAAATACAAAAAAAACTTGTAAAACATTTATAATGCTTAGGAAATGCTACAACTCCTTAACTATTAAAGAGATAAAATAGTAAACGGTTGCTGCAAACTTTGCACATAATGTTATAAGTTAATAAATTGTCATGTCTTAAGAGACTTTACTGATACCTTAACCTTAAAGATTAACTTGTTTTAATTTTTTTTAATGTGTAAACATTATTGTTTTCATTTTTATTCTTGTTTAGGTAGCGTGGATAAAATCGGATTCGAAAGCCATTCTAGCAATACACACGAATATGGTGGCCTTAAACCCTCGTCTATCTGTGACTTACAATAACCATAATACTTGGAAGTTACATGTTAGTAATGTCCAAGCAAACGACTCCGGCACGTACATGTGCCAAGTAAATACGGACCCTATGAAGAGTCAGGTAAGGTGTTGTATTATATAATAGGAACTTATAATCAATTTTAATCACACTGTCTTTATCTAATCATTAACATTATATTATTCTAATCTTGTTATTTACGTACCTTTTGTAACGTTAATAGGCTAACACTTGACTCTAACCTCAATTTCACCTAATGTTTAGTGACAATGATGCCGTAGATTGTGAAGCGTTGTGGTCCGGAATACCTCTGGCTATGTCATATGTGACTGCCGAAAGGGAACTATGCAGTTAATCTGGTAAATTTATATTGGGGCGGTAGCTAGCCCTCCAAACTTCACTGTACTTGTACTGTAGTGGCAAGCGGATTTTAATTGCCACCTTGGCACACTTATCACACTTATTTTCTATTGAAACAATGTATTAAAAAGTTACAAATCAGCACTTGAAGAAGTCATTATCCTGATTGGAATTTCTAGTGGATTATACCATAATAATACTAGTTTTAATTAATGAATGTTCTCGAACAGATGGGTCATCTGTCCGTGGTGATCCCGCCAGACATAGTGGACACGGTGACTGAAGGCAGCTCAGCACGGGAAGGCGGTAGTGTTCGACTTACATGCACCGCGACCGGTGTTCCTCCGCCTACCGTTATGTGGAGGCGAGAGCTCAATCGACCTATCGTATTCAGACAAGAAGGCGGACGAGAAAAAAAAGGTAAGTGTAAATTGATTTAATCCAATTAGCTAGGTACCTATAAAAACAAAAAATATATACACATACATCATGTAATGTAATTATTTTCTTAGTGTATATTGTTGCTTAAAAAGGATAACCCCAGCTTTTCGATTCGTATGAGTACCGCTACTTTTTTCAATCTGTACATATAATAAAACTATAACTTAGCCGAATCTGTACACTGAATATTTTTGTAAAGTTTAACCAAACTTAAATACATTTTGCTTGAGAATATGGAAATGAAAACTTTATTTTTTGCGTTAATAGTCTTTGACCGTCAATCACGAAAAAATTACTAAACAGATTTTGATGAAACTTAGCAAATAGATCAGTAATATTATGCAATAATATTTAGGGTACTTTTTATCCCGAATAAATGAAGCGTTCCTGCGGGACAGTAAGTAAAAAAATTTTCTCGTGAATAATTATTTCAAAAGTAAGTTAAAATTAATAATCATGTCTTTGGATTTAATCTGGGTTACTATTTGTGATAGAAGAATAAAAGATATACGTGGGATTAAGTGTACTATGTTTAGTTTAACAAATGACCATCAAATTGTGCTATCGCTAATTATTTAACATAAGATTTTATGCATGTAACACAATGAGAAAATCCTGTGAAATTACACTTCTTAAGAAATTAAGTTCAGTGAAAAAAACAACACTACATTCATTGACTGGTAAACGGTACAAAGTTCGTCGGGTCAAGTTCAGGGTGAGGCACATTGTGTACTTTAAACTCATGGATTGTAAGTAGGGAGGATTATTCCCTAGGCACTAGGTACTTGCATCCTTACTACCTAGGGATTATACTAGGGATTATTCCCTTCCACCGCTCTGAGGAGGAATATAGCTGGGCGTGGCCTTTGTGATAAAATCGGCGAGGGTTCTTGAGTCTGCATCGCGTTGGCTCCGGGACGGGCTACCATCATAGCGTAGGGTTGAAGGGGCCGCGGTTGTGTTCCGTATGGAGATCCCGCGACTCCTGTAAAACTCCAAAGTCGACAACCAAGAGGGTTTAAGTGGGTATAAATCCCACATAACCCTAACTTCTAGGGAGAAGTTAGGGTTATGTGGGATCTTCTAGGGAACTTCTAGGGAGAAGGCAGGGTATCTTTCGAAGTTCCCCCCTTCCATAATAAAAAAGAGGCATATTGTGTACAAATCAATTAAAAAATTCTCAGGAAAGACCTAGGTCTAGTAGTGGATGCTTATCGATGGTAATGAGGGTGATGTATCAAATATTTTAATACCTTATGAAAGCAATTCTTTGTCTCAGTTACATTATAAAACAAAAAGGTTATGTTATCAAATTTTTCATAAAAGCACTATTAAAACTAGATTTACCGGATATTTTTTCACGGTTTCTTTTCGAGTCTGTAGTAACTTTGTACACTATTTTATTGTTATTTGTGTGTTATGCAAAACAATATATAAAGCAATATTGCCAGAAATAGTATTAAAATATAAAAAAGTCAATAGCAATTCAGTACACGAAACTAATCATAAAATGTTGTTCTGTCAAAATGACGGCTACGATAAATCTAGTGTTAAACAAATATTTACATATATCGTTACCATGTAGCGCTATATGTAATATATATATATGTTCTTGTAAATATACATTTTTGTGTTATGTATATATGTGTTATGTATGTAATATAATGATATGCTTAGCACGCCTGAACCAATTTCTGACCATATATCGGGTTAACTAGTAGGAAATGCTTCAATAACACCTTAGAGTATTCAATATAGTCCAATAATTATAATCAATAACTTAATTTAGTTTATCGTATATTTGGAAAACTTTGATAAATTTCTCAACATTAAGCATATTTTTAGCTTATAGACTTAAAAATAATAAAATAACAAAATTTTACAGCTCTATATAAAATTAGTATCTGATTCCGAAGTCGGTATGTGTAACGGATATTTCGGGTTCCGCTTATCTAACCGGAAGGCATCTATACGCGTCTCAAGGAGATTTCGAACCGGGACTTGTTACATAATGCTACGGGTATTTAGATCAAGTTTCAGTTAACGTATTAAGGTGATCCCAGCCATCAGTTGTGATGCATTTTAATAATATTTTCTATTAACTTAATAACCTCGTTTAATACAAATTTAACCATTATCAATGGTATTCTTGCAATATATTTGCAGATTCTACCCTCCATTTTCGTAGCTGATGATATGTGAATGATGTGAGGAATGAAGTAGCTGATGTTAAGTGAAGATGAGGGCGTAGACGGTAAAGCGTGTTAACCCAGAATACATCTGACTCGAAGCCGGGATCTCCGCGTTACAAGGCAAGTGGGTACCACGGCGCCACGGAGGCAGACAATCTTTTCATTAAAGAATAACAGTTTCTTTAATTAAAAGATTTTTTAATTAAAACTGTTACTAAAATAAAAAAAAAAACAGTTATTAAAAAAAAAGGCTAAAACTCTGGGATGCTCCTCTTTGCATTTATCGGATCAAGGAGAAAGGTTCGTGCATACATTATTGTACTCGCAACTGTTAGTTTTAATTATTATAATTGGTATAACTATTTTATTTAAATAAGTTAATGAATGTTACCAAAGACGGAAACACGTCGCTCCTGTCTTGCGAGTAGACTTATCTACGACAGAAACGCTTTATATTATAATAATTGATAAATAGCCGCAGGTGCAGTAATGTCATTGCATCGTGTTTACTCTAATTATGAGTGATCAACATATGTAATTTAAAAAAATGTAATTAGTGATAATATTTTTGTACATACATAAAACCAATTTTAATATTTACTCGTTTAAAAATCACATAGTAGATAGAGATGTAATGAGATTAATATTTAATTCTTGTATGAAAAATATCTTTTATAATACAACGTAAATAAAAGAAATATAGTAATAATTACAACACTTAAAGAGTTTTAGGCACCATTCGAAGTATAAAACAAAAAATATTTACTTTAAACAAGTACGTAATAAAGAAGCGTGAATTGATAATTTATCTTTGTTCTGTTACTTGTCTAAACTTAAATTGGTAAAATCTATTCTAGAAATCGCTTTATTTATGTCCTCTTATTTATTGTCTGTACAATACAAGTAACAGATTCAATTGGAAATAGCTACGCCAATTTTTTTTATACAAAATCTCTAAATGTTTGTTATCTAAAATACCTTTATTGTTCTCTGGTAGTTTTAATAGTGGTTTGTATCACGTAAAAGTTCAACGTTAAAATTAGATAGGAAATTAAGTAATAAACGAATTCCTTAACAGAATTTTTCCCAGATTTACTATAAAATAGATCGGGTGTAGTTTAGCAAAAAAGCTTACTACTAAAATTGAAGTCTTTTGCGATGTTATTTAATGAAAAATATCAGTTAATCAATACTGTCTTCGCAATAGGATTGACAGCGCACAATAGGATTAGTTAAGGCGACAACTGTGTACAACTGTGCAAATACAGAGGCAGTAATTTGCTGCCTGCTAATTTCGATTTAATTACGAGTATTATGTATATGTAATGACTATATTAAATATTATTATGTCCTTCTGGGATAATGTCACCTAACGACTGCACAGAATAAAATCTATATTTGAGTAAAATACCGATAATGAATCGATAACCTTTTCTTGTTAATACATAGATTTGTTTATGTAAATTACG
The DNA here is from genome assembly GCA_018245475.1 of Pharmacophagus antenor. Lineage (NCBI taxonomy): Eukaryota > Metazoa > Arthropoda > Insecta > Lepidoptera > Papilionidae > Pharmacophagus > Pharmacophagus antenor. The sequence continues at coordinate 5,334 of DWQX01000736.1, forward strand.
TCTTAACTTTGACTATTCCTTTGCCGTAATCTCAAGATAATTTTTATTAATTTTCCATGACAATGGATATAAAGATTACAGACATGGACACCTATTATATTACAGATAGGCTTAAACAATAAGCATAAGTTGGATATGACCTGAAGTTGGATATGAATTTTTATATATATACCAAAATCAGCAAGCGATGAAAATAACACTTATCGCTCATTTTACTCCACCATTTTCAAATATTACAATAAGTATAAAGTAAAAGAGTAAACGCGGTAGTGTACGTAGACAACCAAATAACAACTATCGACTCTGCTCTTATTGCTAACCCTTTATAGAGTTTCCCTTTACCCCTGGGTGCCAAAAGACGCCATTTTATTGAAGAGACTTTTTTCCCAATTCAATCTACTTTGCATTGTCGCCGTCCTCGACGCTCACATGAAGCATAACACCTAGAGCATCGCCCCCCCCCTTCACATCCCCCTTGTACTTGCTTCCAAGCATTTACTTCTCTTTCCAATGGATTTTATTTACGCAAGAGAAAGCAAGCTTTAATACATATATTGCTGGAGACAATAAGGCGTCCGCTACGAGATATAAAAGCTTTGAGTTACTCTCTCGTTTCTTTTAGTTGGATTCCTTTTGAAATGAATCGAATAATTTGTGGATTTTATGCTCGTAGCAAGATTCTTATTCGCGAATACTTTAACATAAGTGTGAAAATAACGAACGGAATTCGTTCCACTTTTATAAAATTATTTTAATCTTTTCTCTAAGATAAAGAAAAAAAAGAAAATTCAAATTTTCTTCATACAAAATATGTGGTAACGTTATGAAGCCCCTAATGAAAGTTTATTTGCATTAGAAAATAAATGTATATTGATATCATAGAAACTGCAACTCGGCTTTTAGCAACTTAAATCGACTTCCTTAAACAAGTTTCTGTCGTTCCCTCTCACGTCCAGCCGTTCGCGGAGCTGCAACTAAAAAAGGACAATAGCCCGTCTCGACTGAATTTTTATGAATTTTTTGTCTGCCCCTTTAAGATGTTAGATAAAGTTGCAGCTCCGCGGGCAACGAGTGTAATAGCAAAGTCCTTATAATAGTTTTTGAAGAGAAATGCATGGTAGAGGAAAGTTTCTGATATAATTTGTTCGTTTTGTTCCATTTTATTGAGGAACGTGTATCCTATCGCCGCACAATCTTATTGTGAACTTTGCCGATTGCCGTCACCCATCGAATGTTGCAAATTGTATAGGAAACTCGTTATCTTGTCAATACACATAACAACGTTGTTGAAACAATAGCACGCTAACCAAACAATCGACTAATAATTTCGCTCGGCAAACTGCCACATACCAAATGGAAATTTCGAGTTCCACTAGTAGCTTTGCTATTCGCGCATTCGATATTAATGCACGAGTTTAACTATTTTGGTAAACTAATAATTATCTAACAGTGGTCTTCTTTATTTTTCATCCTTTTTTAAGGGTAATGAGTTAACACTTGGTCACAATTTAGCACGATATTAAATGAAAATGAGGCCGTAGATGCCAGGCCCAGAATGTATTGGTATGTTATATGTATGACTGCCAGAGCACAGCAATACTATTTTGATCAGATGTTGACATAAAGGCTAGATATACAGGTAAATCCTACCGGATATTGATAATTATTACTTATTGTTATACAAGTAAACCTGATCTATGTTTTAATATCTAGGAATAAAAGTTTAAAGTTCTCTGGCTAAAACTTATTGGATAGACTTTAGTTTAATAAAAGTATTCCCTAAAATGGAACAAATCAAAACTCTCCCATTATTCAATTCCCTTCTCAGTTTTTTTAATGTCATTACAAATAAATGAAATATAGTCGCGAAATGATTCAGGAGATTGGTCACTTTTTCAATAATTTTAAAAATTCAATGCGATGCAAATGAAACAAATGGATGTTATAAAACACGTTCATATTTCAGATTCATAACAAAACCATTAATGGAAATCGTATGCTTCATTAACAACGAAAAATTTATTAATTACGATATATAAAGCCATATTCAATTAAAAAATATATCTACGAAATAAAATTGTAAGAGGGAATAAATAGAGCTGGTTAATACTATAAAATATCCGTTAAGGTGCGAAGTATGCGATGGAACATAACAATTTGTTCGCATAGACGTAATATCACTTCATAATAGTGGTACGCAGATAATTTATCGGATATCCACGAAGGGCGGCCATTGCGTGGCGTATTACCAATTTTATAAGTTAGGTATCCCTGCGAATGTCACCGCAGTAACCATAACGTTTTAGTGCTCGTTCACCCCTCGTTGGAACACTTCGTATTTTTAATAAAAAACGCAATATAGTTTTCCCCGAGCGGAAAGCGACCGGGGAAAGCCTTGGAATTTTCAATTTTAAAAATTAAATTTCTTTAAACAATTGAACCTAACGAAGTTGGAATCTCAAACCTTTTAGTTTCTTGAAAAGCAAATAAAACTTTCCGCGGAAATATTACTTCAGTTTTTTTATAATGAAGCGTGATGAGCTGGATATACATCTAGTAATTGATACGCCTGTCCATGACAATTTGGCGCTGAGTAAGATGTTTCTTTACCACAAAGGTAATAATTTTCCTAGCTCAGTAACTCAACCCTATTTTTTAATGTTATTCTTTTCCCTAGTAACGTCACTTAACACAGCGTCCTATAACCTGGAACACAGTAATAATGTTTGCAAACTACGACTCAACTTTCGACTGTCTTTGTGCCGCAATGGATTACGCATGTGCCTTGTAACACGGAGGTCCCTAATTCGATTTCCGGACCACAAGAGTATTGGAATGTGGATGGCCAAGGGTTATTCAAACCCATCTGACTAGCTACCATCTTCAATGTCAATCTGCCACCATAATAGTACTGCTGTTTTCCGGCATTCATACATGTTGGACTCAAAAGTATTCTGGCCAAAAAACTTGACCATCGGGTTAATTGTCACGTAACATCAAGTGATATCGAAGTCAACTGTTAGCCCATGATAAAAAAAGGATAGCTTTTGATCGCCAAAGGCTTACTATACTAAAGCAATTTTGCAAACTAATATTGATAAATCATACTTGAAAATAGGTCTATATTCACCATGAAGGTAAAAACTGACAAAATTCACATAATTTTTAATGTTGCTGTGGTATCAATATAGATGGTTTATAACAACAGACCTGCTACTTGCAGTATTTTAATAATACCAGTAGTATTTTAGTAGCGCCAAGAATATTTTAATAATATTTGCGGTATTTTAATGACATTTTTTTTAATTAACGTAATTGTAACAGTTTGGATGGGAAGTGGATTTTGTTTAGTGCTGTGATAAAATGCACGAAAAAGGCCTACTTTAAAATAGGTCACATCATATAAGGGGAATGTAACTGGTACATGTGCGTAGTTTCGCTCACATATTAAAGTTAATTATAAGCAAGATCAATGTACACAGCGCTGTGGAATATTTTTCATACTACTATGTGTTCCGCATATGTTCCGTGTCTTGTTATAGCAGTTATATGTTGTTGTTATATTTAACATACGAAACTTCGTTCATCAGTCCACGCAAAAGGAACTTTGCTTTGTTCACCAATCACGTCAAAACTACTAAACGAATCCGAACTAGACTTTGACCATTAGGTGCGCAACAATTTGTAGGTAGCTATTCCATGAATATGAATGAATTTCCCATTTTTATTTTACTTTCTTCATTGCATTTATTTATTATTTCTCGTTTCATTTTTTTATTAAAAATGTTACAAACGCACGTCTAAACGGGTAGGGTCAGTTGGTTGTAATATTATCCGAGTAGGACGATGGCTGGACGTGTTTCACAGCCATTGTGGTAGAACCCGGGCGGCTTCTGGAGTCTACTTTATGAGCTTATATATTTATGGAGCTATCGTAGCTTAGCATTGAAAGAGCTGTAATATTGTTTCGAATAGACCTTCCACGACTCTTCAAAATGCTGAAGACGACCACCGTAGAGCTTTAGTGGGTAAAATTCAATTCATAATCATGACTTTCCCACAGAAGAAAAAAATTTCCCACTCGAAAGACACAGAACATTGTAATATTTCATAGTTACTAGAATCTAAGTACTACCGCAGTGCATATTTCTATCGAACGTACAACAATGTATTTCAGTTTGAAGGAATAGAAAGTGAAATTACTGCAGTAACGAGTCTTAATATCTCATGTTTCAACGCGAGGAGTGCATTGACCTCTGTATCACTATTATAACTATAGACTCATTGTTTTAGGCAGACTCATTGATTACATCGGTGAAAGTACTGCTTATTTCACCGCGGCTTGTAAAAAAGTAATTGAATTAATTTTAAATTATCTTAAATCTATTACAGAAATCGTGAGAGAAACTGTGTATTTTCCTTCTACTAAAGATTTTAGAAGTGGATATTTTATTTCATAAAGCTTTTTACTTCATTTCCTTGTAGCGCCAACACTAATTCTGATTTTAATCGTTCTACTTTTATTTCGATCCTGTTCTGTTCTTCATAGTTTTATAATATTCAAAGGGTCTCCATTTTGTTTCCTAGTTCAATCTGTTGATTTAAAATAATAAAATAAATATTTTGTAATATATTTTTACGTCTTCCAAGGATGTCCTGTCCCTCTATTGACAAATCTACCATCACTATTAAAAATTATGCAACTATTCATTACCTCTCATTAATTTTGTATAGGTTAATTAATAATTAAACGTCTAATCAACAGATGGCGCTGTTAGTTGATCTAAAACTTTTTATATAAATTAATAGATAATACTGTAACAACAATTTCATTCTTTAAATATTAATAATAAACCAATAGGAACTTGAGTGTACAATCACGAATGCTAAAAGATTTTCATAACGGTTGAAAATATCAGCGAGCTAAATCGAAGCTACATTCTCTAGAGCGAAAGCTGTCAGAAATACGTGATAGAGTGGAGAGCAATGAAATACTCGTAGTGAGCAACGTTGAGTGATACGACACTGTAAGACATATACTACCGGGCATAAACATAAGACACGCTATGTTCAGCGCCCTTGATTGTAACCTACTGCAATGGGTGTAAAATAGGTCATAAACTGCTTCACAAAACAATAAAAATAAATTAGATAAAAGCTCGCAATGAAACTTTATCCATTACTGTGTCGACGTTAAACGTACAACTCTATGACTCTGTTGGATTTAATTGTTAGAAAAAAATCTCGGAAGCAGTTTCAGTATAATTTTCTCTTACTACTTTCCTCATAAAACATGAATCGACTTCACTATATTAACTCTTTTTTATTATGTATTATGTCTGATAATTTATCAATGTTTTTTCTAATGTCACTGCAAATAAATTACGTGGCATTTGATGTCGCACGTCGGGTAAAAGATACTCTTTTTCTCACGACAAAGTTCGTCTGGGTTCGGTTTTGTAGATATATAAAGCATTAATTCTATCGCACAGTGCTCCGACAGCAAAAGACAAAAGTAACGGTTTACGAAACCAAACTTAACCGAATATCACGCTCTCGTTCCCGACATGCCAAATCAAACTCCAAGCACTATAAATATGAACAAGCAAGAAGCTTTATTAACTGTTACTTACACAATACTCTTTCTTTTTCACTTAACAGCAATTACTGTACGACATTCGCTATTGCTTGTCGTTCGTAAGATCACATCCGTTGCAAGTGGAACACCGAAAGTCTGCGCTACACTTTCCGCGGTAAAAATGTGCGAAGGTTTTTAAATCACCGCAATAACGGTAATTGCAATTCACTGCTGAAAATACCGACGGTCTTAATTTACTGAGCTGCTAATTTTGATAAACTGGAATTCACGTCCAAGAATTATGATATTTAAAGTTCTGAATTACCTTGGGCATTATTTACCAAAGTTTACATGTATTTTTCTAACAATCGCGATAAGGTTTAAAACGTTTTTCTGCGATTTTTATACTTTCAACTTTTTTTCGCGTTCATTTCATGTCAACATGTGACTGCCTCCATTGCGCATTGTTTTGCTGCTTGCTTTGTAAGGCGGAAGTTACAGGTTCGATTCCCAAGCCACATGAGTAGTGTGCCACATGAATAGTAGATAGTGGTAAGCTTTTACGAATCCAATTATATAATTCCCGTAACAACATTGCTTTGTTCCGATAGTGATACATGCGAGAATTAGAAGCATTCTGGGTGAACACGCTTCCTCTCTGAAAATGAGGCCATCCTCATTTTTACTTAACATTAAGTGGAAACAAGGTTGTGTTAACCCATAACCTTCATAGGAAAGAAACGATTTTTGCTTGTTCGGTACCAACCATATATACGTGGCACAGATTTTTAGCACAGCCCGATGCAACGACAGACTACATTCGTCGTACGATGCACTCGTCAGAATGCAACGCGACACGTATACACAGGACACGTACACTCCTCGCTTCACCCGTGTTCCGGATCGGTTCTCTTCGCCCACAGTCCGCGACACAGGTGAACGATAGTCTGAGACAGAGCCCCTGCCTATCTCCGGCAGATACAATGCGTCACCGATCGCCATTACACTTCTTTTTTGCTGCGATACTTTCTCGCAGCTATTCTAGCTAGCTTTTCTGGCCTCGTTTATAATTAAATAGCTCACAAATCACCGGATTCGTGAGCCCAGCCCTGGGAAACTGAAAAAGTCGTTAATAAAATTGACAGCGAATAACACCATTCGTGATCGTGATAAACATTTCTACACAATTTACAAATGCGTATTTGCACATGTGTAATTAACTGAGTTATTAAACTGTAAATAGTACAAAGTCTGTAATTTATTTGAAAACGCACAAGACTTTATTGTTTCAAGTGGACATTGTCTACACACTCCTTAATACTGATAGCAAAATCGAAAAATCTTGGGGTATCATTAAAGTTTTTCCCGTGAGACCTTTAGTTGACTACTATCGTCTTTTTCAAAAAAAAAAAGTATCCATCCCTTTCATACATTAAAAAAGACAATATAAATATATGAATAGAATTGCGAACCTCCTCCGTATCTTACTAAAAATGGATAGGAACAACAATTTCCGCGTAATAATTATGTAAGTAATATGGAATTTGATACAGCCTTTTATTACGTTGAACAGAAACATATCGCTATTTATTAAAGAGAACCGAAGCGCATAACATGTAGTGCGGGGAAGAGTATTACTATATAAAACGTACAGAATTTCTTAATTATATTGATCACTATCCATTTATGAAAGTAAAAAATTAATGATTACTTAATATCAGATATATTGTTTTCGTACTTAACATACAATTTACTACACAGTATTATCATTGCTGTGTTTATATCAAACTCATATGTAACATACCTGTAAAATAAAGCGTTATGACATGATGTATCTTTTACACTTATATTATCTTTATTGTCATCTAAAGACAATGTACCGATTATTATTAATATTTTTGTGACTTGAGCGCTTGAGTCTTGCTTGTATTCGATAGCAAATGTATTTGAATATTATTGAAAAAGTTTACTACTACCTTAACCTTAACTTACCTATCTATGCCATTAATAATAAAACGTTTTTTGAATTTTAATTAAAGCAATAATTTAGAAAATTGGTTTATCAATTTAATTATAACAAACTCGTTTTAAAACTTATAAATTGCGAAAAATTTTAAACAGATCAGGGTTTCATCGACTAATGTATTTCGTCGATACTCCCGACGAAGATCCCAGCCACGTCCCTAGGCCGGCTTGACCGTAGCTGTATGGTTGAACTACTACAAATAGAGAATAGTGGTTGCAGTAATAATGGGCGGCCGTATAGTTGCTGCTCGCAGAGCGTTAAATTTATATTAAAAACGACAGCTACGAAGCTGCAAATATGTGTGCGCACGTGTCTGAGGCTGGTATTTAATAAAAACAACTGACCGCATCTTTCAATTTCAAAAGTGCTCTCTATTGTCGATTTATCTCTTTTTTGCTATTTTACTTTGTATTAATTACAATACTAGGATTTATAATAGGACAGGTCTCCCACCTATTGCGTCGTACACAGCCCGATATATTCAACATTTTTAAATACGAAATGTTAAGTTGTTGCCTCAACAATTTGAGCAGTGAATGCTTATAATAATCAAAATAAACCAATGTTTACACACCACTTTGTGGCGAAAATAATAAACCATGCGATTGTATTTATCGAAATGGTCCTCAGTAAAATGTGTCCGTGACATAATCGTTTACCCGCGGAGGTTTCGAGTCTGATTCCCGGACAATAGGTGTAGTGGAGTGTGGTGATAGTGAGATTTTTCAAACCCATCTGGCTTGCTATCACCAACAATATTAATCTGCCGTTTTAACAGTATTGTTGTGTTACGGCAGGTATGTATACAAGAGTCGGAAGTATTCTGGGCGAGCATGCTTCCTCTTCTGTGGCTTAATAGTCATTTGACATCAGGTGAAATCGAGGCCTATAACCGTTTAAAAAAAACAATTCTCTTTAGTAACTGAAAGAGTTGCCTCTTTCAATACATAGTATATTAATATAACAGCCAATCCTATCTTGTATTTCTTTCTTTCTTCTTGACTTGCTCGTACAATCATTCACTTTACGTTTCACTGCACGTGATTGCGCTTATTGAAGCGTAGATTACATTTTAATTGTGAAAGTATATTTTATGTAAACAATACCATTAAGAAAAAATGTAAACCCTCGGCTAAAATAAAGTAACACAATTATACAATGTTTTATATGGTCGGGTTGTTTTGATCTTTGATTGAGCTATTAACTTGATTGCCGTACTTCAGAAATTCAGTACTAAAAGTTAAGCAAATTGTTTTAATTAACGTCTTAACTCGTTGCCAGCGAGGAAAATAGTATTAAGTTTACGAATTAACTAAAATATCCGGCTCCGACCCTACATTGTAGAATTTTAAAATGCCTATTTTAGCACAGTAAAATTGTACTAATTTGCATTTATACCTGAAAGTTTATAAAAATTATTTTCATGTATATGAAGGAAGAACATCGTGAAAAAACTGCATTATACAATTCCCACTTTTGTTTCAAACAAAACTTTTGCACTGTAAAAATGCAAAATAAAGTTAAAAGATATTATATTCACTTGAATACTTCGGAGCACTTGCCCTTGTATTGTGTTTACATCAGTGTTTCCCAACCTATTTGGTCTCATGTCCCACTTTTGTGTAAAAATGTTTCTATGTCCTCCTCGACCCTTGCCATATTTATCCAATGCCTCCCAAAAATAAATGAAAAACAAAATTTCAATCAATTAATAGCTAGAGCTATTTTTTTTAAAGTTGCTGATTGTCCCCTCTAAATCATAGAATTGACCCCTGTGGGGCCTACGCCCTACCTCGGGAAATACTAAGTACTATTATTACTTTCTGTTATTATTAGTACATAGATATACGTTACAACGTATCCTTATGACATATAAGTCTAGTCCACAAAGATATAAATACAGATTGATTTATTTCTAACTGACTATAGCTCGCCGATCACCGGATTAGCGAGCCAGTTTCGATGAAGCTGTAATAGTCGTCAATAAGACTAATTGCGGAAATAGCTCTTCACCGAATCCCAGCAGCAGTATTCTAACTGACTTTGCTATAATGACATATAATATAAAATTTTAACTTTCCATTAAAGGTGACTAAAGATAACAAGAATTTACACTATAAATTTAATTATTTGGTAGATAATCAATTATTGGTCCTTAAAAAAATGAAAATTTCCTTTACAAAAAAAAACCATAATCGAATCACTCGTTACCCACGCCCATATTAAAAAAAATCGCAACCAATTGTGAAGTTCCTTCACATAAAATTAGAATTGCTTTTATTCAAGTCTTCTACAAGAAAATATGGAGTACAAATCATGTTGCCATTTCATTGCTTTTACTAATAGTGCAATTTAAGTACGTGCTATTACTTTTAAGGCAAGCGATGTCGAGTCTTGGTCTAGTTATTTCTGGATCACTGCAAAGCTTCCGATATTGTACAGCCAGTCAAAAATACAAGCGGAACCCACAGTTTAACGTGACTTCAGAAGCACAGGGGTGTTTATTCGGAAATACCAATTGCAGTCACCTTAACAAATTCTTATCATACCGAACCCAACTAAACATATATATTTTATTGGATTATGCGTTACTGTTTAAAACGCCATGATAATAAAACAATAATTAATTTGCTAGTACCCGCTTTCTTAAATAACAAATACTACGTACGACGTACGACGTAAAGACGTCGGGCTTTCGAACCCGTAACATCTCTTGAGAATGTCAAACGTGCTGAGATTGTATATTAGTCGAAGTATTTGCGATTAAATAAAGCGGAAATTAGCGAATTAGTTTCTTTTTTATCGTATGTAATATCGCATAAATGTCACTTATCTTAATCAGTGGCGTTTCAGGTAAAACTTGATGATTATAAAATATTACTAATGTATATATAAACTTCGCACACACACGATTAAAGAGTTTGAAAAGATTATAAAGTTAAAGTGAAATAAAGAAGTTAATGTAAATTCTTGGCAAACGTGTATTAAGCGTGGCGCGTAAACTCAGGAGTGTAAGGTAGACGTATCATTTGATAAAAGCGAACGTATATTCGAGACGTGACGGGAATGTAATAATGTACATGTAATGTTGCTGTGTGTCACTTACGGCCACACATTTAATAATACGAGGGAGCGGAATGCGAGACGCCTGTCTCACTGATTCGCATTAACACCACTGCGACAACGTTTACGTTCTATGGATAACAATTTTGACGCAAACATTCGCTGAATGAGCTCTTTATTAGAACTAATTAAACGTAACGCGTGTAACCTTTCCGTGCTCAACTGCTTTCTATAACTGACGGCTTTGTTTATTATAAGTTATGTGAATATAAATTTGTAAATCTTGCCAGTGACCTTTTTTATTCAACGTCGCTAAAGAAGTCCATATGTAGATAGTTAAAAAAGTATATTAAAAATATAACCATCTTTTATATTTTAAGCAATCACAAGAACCTTCCAGTCAAAAACAAGTCAGGCATAAATTAGTCCATAGATACATATATTTTATCTTTAATTCATAAACTAACACTAAACGACAATTTCATCTTTAGTTAAATGCTTATGACATTGTAGAAAGTAAAAAGTTCTCGACCTGTGTAAAATAGCTCTAGTATGTGTGATGTTATAATAGGCTATTAATATTCAGGAATAACAACACTATATGTATATAAAAATAGGTGTATATACTGAAAAAGGTGAATGTATATTTATTTTTTTATTGGTTATGTGTTAACACTAGACCTTGATGTCACCTGATGTTAAGTAAAAATAAAGCCATTTATAGTGAAGCGTGTTCACCTAGAACATTTCCTGGTTTTCACGCGAGTTCGAAAACTCTACCACCATTCAGACACCACTACACCAGTGGCCAGGGAGTCAAACCCAAAGGCTCCGCGTTACAAAGCAAACGGTAAACCTCTGCGCCAAGAAAAAAGTCAGTTAAAACAGTAGTTTCATGTTGCGTACATCTAAAAACTATTTTCAACTAATACGCTCATGGAAATGAGAGTGGTAGCATTTCCTTAATATCGTCGGTTATTATGTAAATCGCTGAAAAAGCGCCGCGGTGCTATCGGCCCGATCTATGGATGCGCTTTCAAAGCTTTCATTAACATAATTTATTCGCGGCTGTCAGTGCCGGCCTTAAATTTTGCGGAGGGCTGTTTTTCAGCATGGGAAAAATTGTACAAAACGGTCACGTACTTTTTTAGCGTCAGTGGAACCGTGCGATCCAGTTTAATAATGTCATAACCAGAGCGCGGTGAGAGCAGCGTGATGAGATACGTAACACATCAGCCCCACAACTGGATATTCGACGATCATTTATATGCAGGTATCGTTTACTAAATGCTTTACGTGCATTTAGGACTAAGACAAAAAAAACACTAAAGAAATACAATCAATCGTATATTTCTTATAAAGTTTCTTTACACGTAAAGTACAAACGATATTAAAATCAACACGTTATATAGTATTTACATTTATATAACTTGATTAAATACACTCATGATGTTGATGCATTGCTGTACCTTGTAATTGAACTCTTAGCTCATAGTGTGATAACCGTCTTTAAAGGTTAAGACTGATTTTAAGCAATTTAGAAAATTATGTAGAGATGAGTTTTTATTTATTTTACAAAAGAATTCCAGTGACCTCGAGGCCGTGGATGTTGAAGTGTACTCGCCTTGAATACTCTAAGTTCTCAAATTTATAACTTTCGTAACACAGAAATGCTGTTATGGGAGAATATTGACATTGACGGTGGTATCCAGCCATGCGGGTTTGAAAAATACTAACACCTTTTAAATTTTTCTACACGAAAACCAAACCGTCCGTAAATTAACAATATTGAAAAAAAACTACATCATGTATAATTAAATAACTAAATACGTTTAATTCAAACATATATATAGTAAATGATGTTATGACGTAAAAGGTTATATCAAATTTTTCATTTCGCGTGTCTTGTCATCTTGTCACTTCTCAACCTCGAAACATCTTACCATATAATTTTGCTGAATATACATTTGTCTACTCTTGTATGAAAAATATTTAACCTCCAGGCCTAAAACATACTTCACAGTCGAATTATCAGAAGGTAATAAGATGTCTGTATCATAGATACACTAGCCTCATTTTTATTTAATATTTATTTATATTAACATCCATGCCGTTGAGAATAGAAATTATATTAAAAAAAAATACCTCTCTTCTCTTTATATAACCGGAAAAAGGGTTTCGAACGAAATTTTAAACACATGATAAATAATCTGTAGAATTAAAATAAAATACATAGTACAAACGGTAACAAATAATTCCGGATAGAATGGTCATGGTCACGTCACATGTCAATACGTTCAGGAGTTAAGAGGAGATTGCGCCTTAAACAAAAATCATTTTCATTATAGATATATATTCTCATAACATGAACAACGGTTTACTAACAAAATAATTATGTGTTTTCCTTGAAATTAAAGCCTAAGGTGTACGTTGTTTAATCGTGTTAGACATGAAATACTTTTGGCGTATAATCTTAGTAATTTAAACTTGTAATAGACTTCTAATATCGTAAAAGAATTATCATTTTGCAATTTAGAACAGTTCCAATATAATAAACTGCTTCTTGATCGAAAGTAAGCACTACTTCAAACTTTTTAAGCTCTTAGACTATAGTAAGACTGTACATCTATGAATATCGAGCTGAGTATGTATATTTGCAATGAAAATTGTTCACTTTTTATATTTATGTATACCACTAACTAAATAAGCAGGTATTAATTCGTGGAGTAATTCTTTATTATATCTCATATTTTTAACATGGGTATTAATTAAATAAGTACAAGTTTTCTTTCACTATTATTTTACTAAAAAATAACACATTTTATAAGAAAAATGTGAAAGGTTTAAAATTTTTTACTCCACTTTAATGTGATTTCATAGGACCATTTCATTAATATAATGAAATATCATACAAAAAGATTCATAAAATCATGTCTCCTTTCATAGGATTAATATAAAATATTTTCTTTTTCCTTATTTTTGACATCTGTTTTTTATTGGTGTCATCATAATGAAGTTCAAGTAAGTTAGTCACCACTAGCAATAGGACTTTTTCTTGAAATATGCAGATAAATAGAGCGAGCAAAAGTAATTTTATTTATTCAATTTCAAATGTTCAATTATTTCCAACAACTCTGTTATCATTTTGTGAATTTACTATAATATAATTATTTTTTCCAAGATATTTTTATTCTTTATGTCGACCGGAAGTTACCTTAATTACTTTTATTACTTTTTTGTTTTAAATTCAGTTAAGTGTAAGAGTGTTATAAAGAAGTATTTTGCCGTGATAGTCAAATAGAAAACGCTTAGACTTCGTATAATATTACTTTCTGCTGCTTATGCAATAAAGTTTTATTAAAAGTTTAATACTTTTTTATTTTGCTGTCGTATAGCCTGGAGGACGTTAAATCTCGTTATGGGTTCAATTCAATCATTGAGATCAATAAAAAAAGGGTATTATCCCTTTGATACCTTTTAACGGTATGCTCTATTTGTACGATGTACATTACTAGTCGTCACTTGAGATACTAGATATCGACCTAGAGGTGCAATATATCGCTACAGATAACAGTTTCGATTTATAACCAGTGTCCGCTCTGATGGCCTTTACAAACTAAACAATATAGCATTCACATGATATTACTTTACATTTTAAGTCTTCTCATGGACGTAGTTAAACTGGTAAATCTTTATAATTATACCAACACCGCTGTAATGAAAATATGCTGTGATTTAAGATATATATCACTACATAAAAAATACGACTTCATGGTTTCTCAATTTGCTTTTAATGGAGGAATTTTCTTTTAAAATAAAATTTACTTAATCCAAAATAGTAGATCGATCACTTGACTAAGATCTACAGCTTTGTCTAATAAAAACAAGATATTATTATATATTATGCATATGATTAAAAATTCAAAAGCTGAAATTATGGGCTGTCATTATATAAGATTGCCGTCCACTGAGCCTTTAATAACATTACGCTAATATAAAAATATATATCAGATTTAAAAATTATACATTGAGAGTTTCACAACAATATTTCTTAGATAACTGCGGTTTCTGTTCTAATATTTCGCAATTCACTTCAACAGCAACTAATTTATACTGTCCGATTGCTGTCTCATTAAATTTAACGCACAGTTTGTTAATATTTACTTTTGCTTTACAAAGCTCTTAATTACGCAGCCGGCTCGATGGCGAGTCGGAAATATACGAATTTTAGTTTGTACAGCAACTCAAAAGGAGATAATTTAAAAACATTGTATGTTTATTGTAAATTTAACTTATCGTTTATCTCATTTCATAGGGTATCAAAAATATACCACGCTACATTTCATACCGTTAGAAATACCTCTACGTAGATTTTATAATTGTATATATATATCGAGGTTAAAAGAATGTTCTTAATGATTACTTTAAGAGGTAAGAATAATTTAATGAAAATTCCCAATCCGTCCAATACTCTGCTGAGTTGTTATGAACTAAAATCAACTTTATCATTTTATCAATCACAACCATTTGGTAAATATCAATAATCAGTACTTAAAACTCGAATCCAAATTGCGGATTTCCTGAATCCTAGTGTTTTGGTAAAACATTTATTATGCACAGTACTATCTTGACTAAAAAAAGCACTATTAAAAAATGTACGAGGATGTGAATAACGTCCATGTTTTTCAGAAGCAAATCACTTAAATGAAATTGATGTCTAATTTTATAAAAAGTCAAGAAAGTACCGGGGAACGTTCGTCGAAATCCCTCTCGCGCGTTAAAATTCAACACTTAAGTGCATTCACTTGTATTGTCGACCTTGAATATTAAGATCCATTTAGCAGATTTATTATTCTCAAATGATTTTATTCGAGTAAATTTTTAACGATTTCAATACAAAACAAAACGATTTAAATTGTTCTCTATTTATATATTGTACATTGTTTCACAATTTCAAATTGGTGTTACAAACAGTACGCTCAATATTAAAAATGAAAAAAAATGTGTTTTAACGATTATTGAATTCGTTTAGAATCGAAATTAAAATTTTACATATTCAACAATTGTATACTTACTCATATACAAAAAATGGAAAAATACTAAATAATGAAATAAAAAAACAAATAGAACTACCTATAATCAGAATTATGTACTAGAAAAAAATTACATTATATAATGTTACCATTACTCGTTTACACCTATATAATTAATAATAAATTGCACATCTTTAGTCAGTCAAGAAACATTCAGTCAGACAGTAAAGAAACATTGGAATTGTGTGTCTTTGAGAAAGTCATCATCGGGCAGTTTAAATCAAAACATATTTTTTTATTTTAATTATAACTTAAGATTCTCCTTCGTGAGTGTCATTATTCTTTAAGATAAAATCAAGAGCAGTCTTATATATCCACTTATATCAATAGTTAGTCTAATTTTTGGTTTGGAAGCTAGTTTTTGTTTAATCTATTCTTACAAAAACTCTTTAGACAACTATTCCGTAAAAAAAAAACTCGAAGATAATAAATGTAAATTCTCTTTGTGTACTACTGATCCGATTTCGACTCGGCTTCTACTATTCCGTGCTCGCGAAGATTCTAAAGTAAACTGAAAAATTCTAAAGTTAACTGTGATACTTTTAATCCCGGAAAAATATTAACTTTAAATAAGAAATCAATTCAAGAGGAATGATTGAATTATGATTAAATGGTTTTTCATTCAATACTACCAAATACTTAATTGTTGAGAAAGTAAATAATTTCTTCACACTTAATACTATAGACTGATTCCAAATTATTGTAATTTCTCTTTTCATATTATTACAAAAATAAATTTTATAATTTATAAATAACTCAATTTATTATTATCTATTAAAGCTTTCGAATTCACTTACAGCTTAGTTAAATGAACGACAAAAACGATTTTGTTTCCATTTCCTTTGATCGCAGTTCACTCGACTGAGTGCAAAATGTGGTTATTCTCGATTCTTAATGACGGGTAAAAATTTCTACGTTAGTCTAACTGATAACAAGATTTATTTACTAAGCGACTAAAGCGGAATTAAGTTGGGAAAGCGTTACACACTAACAACACAGTGAAACAAACAGACGGCACGCCGTGGAGCAATTCTCTGCATACTTTTTTGTTTCGCTTTTTCAACGAGTACTCTTTTTTCTCCGGCTATGGAACGGAATGTTTCATTTAAAAGAATGATTAACTCAGAAGTTACTAGTGCCATTAAATAACAACGTCGACCTACACTACTACAATGTACTTATGATTGCAGTCGCAAAAATATTAAGAAGATTTTTACGCTTTGATTAAACTCTAAAAATTTTAAAATATTACCGTTTTTACAATTACTTTTTATAATACTTATAATAAAAAACTAAATTACGTTTTTACATAACTTATAATAAAAACAAAATGTATGCTTACAGTAACAGGTTTTTTATCGTTGATGAAAACATTGATTCGATTCTACATATGTAGTTAAATGTCCTCTCCTATACTTTCTATTTTAAATCACAAAATTGAAAGAATAACATTAATACAAAATATTCAAAATAGCAGAAATCTCATAAAAGTATAAAAAAGTATTTTAGAATAGTCACGACAGAATCTAGAAAAGGGCTGACCAACTTTAAACACTTCAAACGTTTTCTTTGAATTACAACTAAGTAATTTATTTTTGAAACAAGTCGTGTTTGAACTAAAAAATAAACAAGATCAAAATACATTTACAAGTTGATTGACACGTTCACTTATAAAATTGGTACAAATTTCATTCCGAATACGTTGTTCATTTGCACTTAATTATTATTTAACTATAATACCATACTTTTATTTCGGTGTCTTTGTCTATAAATAAATACCGATTTCATCTGATGTTAAGTGGCAATGAGGGTGCATGTGAATCGTGTTCGCCCAGATTATTTCTGGCGCTCACATCTATGCCCACAGGAACAAAACAATGTTGTTATGCAGATTAACATAAAGGATGAGAGCTAGTCAGACGGGTTCGAAAAAACCTACTACCATCTAGACTCCACTACTCGTGTAACCTAAGAATCGAACCCGGGACCCCCGCGTTACAAGGCAAACAAGTAAACCATTGCTCTACGGAGGCAGTCAAAAAATAAATTTACTTAGCCATTACTATCAATTTTCTCTTCTATCCAAAAGTAACAATTTATGTTATTGTCGTGTAGCATCAACTTATTACTTTATTCTTTAAACATTTGTGATTTATATTAATGTAATCTCTAATTTGAAATCATTCTATTTAACAAACAAAATGATGAAAGTATTCGATGCATATACACTTACTAGACAACAAATTTCAACACCAAGGCCATGAAAAAAGCCCAGATTGATTTTGCATCTGTTTATTTTTGTGCATTTTCATTTGGTCATTTTGGGGAAAAGTATTATTTAAACACCGTATAACATAATTTTATTTTTGTCTATTCAAACGTAAACCCGTTTTTCTCGCTCAATTACCGTGTATCAAAATTTTTAATGCATTATTTCGTGTTGATAGACCCCAAGCATTAAAAACTCCATTAACCACATGAAATATTTCGGACTGATTTATTTTTGTCACGTGGTTTTGGGCAAAGCGAGGTAAAGATAAATTTTTAAAATGTTCCGGTTGGGACCGAAATCGTTTTTTATTTGTTGTCTAAATTAGATTTTCCTGTACTTAGATGTTTTCGATTACAATACATGTACATACTTAACAAATTTATTACTCCAATTTTAAATCACTGATTGCTTCCGTGGCGTAGTGGTTTACCGGCTTGTCTAGAAACGCAGAGGTCACGCGTTCGATTCCCTGACCACGGAAGTAGTGGAGCCTGAATGGTGGTGGTAGGGTTTTTCGAACTCACTTAAGTAGCTACGGTCAATCATTATTGAATTTAACTCGTAGTCTTAACCTTATCCTTATGTCAACAAAATCAGTCGTAAAGCGTTTATATTCAGTAAGTAAAACAAGTATTAAACAATAAATCATTTTTGAACATTTTTTGGGCAGATTATAGTTTAAGCCGTTTTTGTATGTTTTTTGTACGTTATTTCATACTCGAAGTTTTGTTAAATTGTATTCAAATTAAATTTTTTTGGATATTTATTGTTAAGAAAATTATTAAAAATGCTTAAAATAGATTATAAACGCATATATCATCTTAAAAATGTGTTTTCTCATAATTTTATACATATTTTACACTTCCTAAATCGCTGGCTACATTATCGAAGCTCAGAAATATTGTCGCCCATTGGAAAGCGACCCGACGCGTGAAACCTGGGATAGGTTTAAATTTAAAATTTGAACCTCAATATTATTTTCAATTCCTTTGTTCCAGTGGTCGATAGTCATAAAGGGGAGAGTCTCGAGTTGTTCCACGTGCAGCGTTCCGACATGGGTGCATACTACTGCATCGCAAGCAACGGCGTACCTCCCACTGTCAGCCGCCGATATCACGTGCAAGTGCATTGTAAGTCACAAATTATTATTGTCTAGACTATGGTAGACGTTTATCGTTTGGACTGCTTTTCGCCGCTTTTATTGAATAATTAATGATTAGAAATCAATTTATTCATCGCTCCAATTATAAAACTGACAAATGTGATCACAAATCTTGTTCTCTAGAATAGCCTCAGTTGCAATATGCAGTTATAACATGACATAAGTACGTGTTTGTTAGAAAAGAATACGCCTCATTGTTTTGGGTAAAGTGAATAATTTATAGTCAGATTGTATTCTGAAGGCGTGAGCGATTAAACCGACCTACACACACACACAGACACCACATATTTTGACATTATATATTAAATTGGGCTACATTTTTTATTTAACTTATATTAAATCTTTGATATGTTTCTAGTCATACCTCAAGTGAAAGTCACAAATCAACTAGTAGGTGCCCCTATAGGGAGCGACGTGGAACTTCAATGTCACATTGAAGCCTCTCCAAAAGCTATGAACTCTTGGTATCGAGAAGATGGTAACTACTGCTATCCTATAATAAATTTATGGTGTAATTAACGAAACTAATCATTTTAATATTTTCACAGCACTAGTGAGTGACAAACTTTTTGAAAATCCTAAACTGCGCATATCAGAAAGTATAGTCAACGAATACTCTCTGTGGATGAATTTGACAATAAAGTCACTCGGGCCTAAGGATTATGGTACTTATGTTTGCGCTTCGGTCAACGCATTAGGGAAGATGGAGAGTCAAGTCAGCTTGCATAGTACGTAATTATGGTCATTTAACTCTTGATTTTATTACCTTTTTTTTAAAATAATGATCTGAGAACACATTTTATTTTTTATGTAAATATTAATATAATATTACTTTCTCAACATTTAACTAATACAAGTATTATACATAAGATTATTTCATTAAATATTTATTATAAATAAGTCAATTATAGTTTACCTTACATAAGTTTACACTTGATTACAATTGACTTATCATGTTGAGTGACAATGACATCGTGGTTGGTGAAGCGTACTCGCCCAAAATATTCTAGCCTTCACATGTACAACTACCGAAACATAGCAATGCTGATAGAGTGACAGATTGGCATAGAGAATGGTAGCTAGCCCGGCGGGTTCAAAAAACTACAACCATACAACTCCATTACATGTAACGTTGCGTTGGATGTAGCGTTGGAATCGGACCTAGGACGTTCGAGTTACAATACAAACCGTAAACTTCTGCGCCTCGGAGACAGTAAAAAAATTACAATCTTTATAATCAATGGTGTTTTAAAAGGCGAGGCGATCGCTTGTTTCATTTTACCCTTATAAGTAATAAATGATTATCTGCGACATTTTTCACACATTCTCTGATACCAAGCAGTACCTGTAGCACAGATTATTAGAGATCGATATACATACACATATATTTTTAAATAAATACTTAAATATACATTTACGACCAGACACAGAACAAATACAAATGTTTATCACATGAATGTTTGTCCTGAGCGGTAATCGAGTCTGCGACTCATAGTGTAGGAGGCAGGATTTCTACCATTACACCAACGGGCTAGTCATGTTAATGGGCCATAAATGATTGTAATAAATTAGATAAAATATTTAACAGGTCAATAAATTCACAGGATTAGAGTTAAGTATGAACGGGTTCGCCGAGGAGCCAATGGTGTCCGGTGCAGCGTGGCAACGAGCCCGGAGCCCCTCCGCGACGAACGCACATCCAGCCGCCTCCCACGCCCGGCCATTCTCCTTCGCAAGCCATCTGCCACCACAACTATACGCTCTACTGTTGACAACCCTGCGATATACAATTACATTTTAAAAGTTTAATAAACAAATTTATATGTCTTCTGTTGTAAACAAATTCTTCACTAGTCGTTATGTAACAATTTTTCGATTTTGAATTTTCGAAGAGGCAAATATTTAAATCGATATAAATCGCCTTAATGTGTAAATATGATATATTCTTCTTGTATTCTTTTTAAACAGATGCGATTGAATTAAACAAATATGGACAAATACATAACAACATAAGTGGAATATCAGAACTCCTTCTCATCAGAAAAATATAGTTTTGCATTTGCATCGAAATATTTTACTTTGAAAAGGCAACAAATCTGCACGAAAACATTTCGGATGCAGAGTTTTAAATTAATGCCCTAGTTCAGCATAGCCACAGTCCATTCAACTTATGCGCGGATGTGAATCGTTATTTGTCGAATAAATTTTGTTGAATTTAGAAAACGCGTGCCATCTGTAATACGCAGGTTAATATTAAAAAACCGTGTCACAAACTAAAATGGCGAGCAAAGTTACATTAGTATCTTTTAAAGAGCCAAACTTTTTGAACTAAAATACTCTTCAAGCAAATAATGCTAAAAAATATATTTCCTCAAACAACACTTCAAAGCGTAGTATAACGTTTTCCATACACGATCCTGTTTTAGAAAAGTTGTTACTCGTTAATTTTTATTTTTCTCTCCCGCTGCAGGGGACATGAAAGGATTCTGTGATTTCTTTGATACACATATAAAAAATAATACATGATCTTGCAGTTAATTTTATTTCTCAATATAATGTCATTACTGAATAAAGATAATTGTATTTTAGATGAAACCAAAGAATGGAACGTCGAATTACTTCGACGAATTTCATAAAAATATTCTTAAAAAAAGATACGACCTCAAACAAATCTCGGCTATTTGTACTTATCTTTTCACAACTACTAAAATTAACTTTTATATTGATTTATGAATAGATTTAAAATTTGTAATGTAATAAAAATATTCCAGTAATTTTGAATTCTGGTTAAAGTGAGATGCTCGGGAAATTTAACTATTTTTTTCACTAACTTTCTATATAAAAAACTTAAAACTTAAACTTTAAATGTAGTTACAATACAAAATTCTTCACTCTTTCGAGACAAATTATAAAAGAATTAACATCATATACGTTATAATGTTAATTCTTTTCTGTTTGGCCTTGGCTAGAATACATTCTTTTTTAATTCTACGAATGTTCAATGGAACCGCTTGTATAAAATTTTTCGTCGAATTCTAGCAGTCACTTTCAAACTCTTGGAATCTATTATCAGACTATTTCTGGAAAACTTGCTTGATATCTCCTCCCCATCTTCAATATTTCAAGGAATGTTGATTCAAAACTTTAAATCTGACTTTCGGAAGATATTATTAACGTAAGAATTTGTACTTAACAACTTGTTAATCTTTAGGGAATAAATTATTAGTAAATATTACATTACTAATAAATTATAATTTTAAGTACAGTAAATAAATGTAACCATAATCTTACGACAAATTAACCATTTCATCAATAACATTAAAAATCTCTTAAACGTCAACTTTAAATCTTATGCTGTTAAACATGTTATGTTGACTTTGACAATAAATGTATGAAAGGTACTGCTGATAATAAAATAATATTGAAATATATGCCCACTTTAACTACTTTCATTTCCGTTATATATACATACATATATTCATTGAGGTGCAATAAATAATACTTGCAAATAACTCTGTTAAATTTCAGATATCCCTTTCCCTGATATCTCTTCCCAATTCCCACCATCCCTTAATAACTTTGAAGAAATGAATAGTGAGGAAAAAAGTGTCTTTATATTAAAACTTGTCAATACATCTTTACAGACCCCGATCAAATCAAGATTATTTTAAATTTAACGAATTTTCATTTTTACATGTGTGTATCGGTCGACTGTCTCTTTGCATAGTAGCTACAAAACGACTAGAAAGATTTAAATCTAGTTTCTTCTAGTAAATATTTTTAGTAATAATTTAAAAATGATTTTTACGTACATTTTTCCATAAATTGACGAGGGTATTTTGAAATTTTAATATGATAAGCCCTCAACAGATTTTGGTTTTAAAGTTTTATTATACAAGAAAAAATGAGATATACTAGAATAATTTGGAATTGATTACAATTTAAAGTGCATTTTTTCAGCAATGAAACAAAAGTTAGGACGTAGGTTCATTGTCCAAGTAATAAAAAAAAGTTTCAATACCAGTTTGAAAAGAGAAGAAAAAAAGGAAACTTTTGTAACTATTTTTGCACCAAAAAGATGACAACGATATTTATTGTAATAATTTAAATAGAATATAAATAAAAGTATTTTTACGTACCCCACATAAAGAATCCACTTGATACACCCACTATTGGACCTCGGAACCTTTAAGTAAAGGCCATAATTCACTACGGTAGACATTTGCGAATATGCCTTTTTACATAGAATAACTTGGTAATTGATTATTGAGATCTATTTACTTTATGCAGTATAGGACATGATTCTAATGTTTAAACTAATCGCTCTCTAGACCATTAGTAGTAAAACAGACAAAACTTTGAGAAGAAGTTGCAAGACAATGATGAATAGGCGAGTGGGGCGGTAATGCATTTTTCGTGTTGCTCTTGAATTAATGCACCTCCACTTTTACTCCCTAAACTCGATCTAAAAGCAAATGTACGATCGATTGTATTGAAAAATGATAAACTATTGTGCTACTGTGATGTGAGATACATCACTTGTTTACAAGTTTTCTCTATTAAACTTCTGTTCCATTAAAGCTACCATTAAATTTTAGAAAATATTTAAAGTAAAAAAAAAGTCAATTAAACCAGGATGTTACTATTGTAATGTATTTTTTAAATACCGATTGAAAGAATTATAATCCTATTTAATCTAAAAGCGAAGTTTAAAAAATCTATGTACTCGTATGTTCTGTTCTATCCTCAAAATAATGAAAAACCGTTTGTTAGTACACTGTTTCATTAAGTAAGTGATATATTCTCCGACCAAAGTATGTGTGCCAAGAATCATGAGGAATAAATAAAAATGTTAAATACTTCGCAAAAAAAAATACTCCCTTTTAAAATAAAATTTGGTTCGTTTTATGAAAAAAGCACCTCCTTACATATGGTTGGGGGCTATAGATATATAAATGAATAACTATCAAATCAATTTATATGAATTACATTCACAAATTGGATAACTTCTTATACGCTGAGTGTCTAGTTGGGAAAAGCGAGTACGTAGCTTCTAGTATCTAGTACCACATCAAAGAGAATGCGCTTGTGATTTAAAGTTATCAGTAATTTATGAAAGAAAAATTTACCACTCGATTAACAATGACTGGATATGATATTACAGTTTAAAAATCTTTTTGTGTAACAATAGCGGATTAATAAGAATTTGTCAACTAAAGCGCAATATTTATTTTAAGTTTTTTTTTCTTATTAACTTCCAAGTGCAAGCGGTTTGGCGATTATATTGAGCGTGGATTGACTGTGTGCAAAATGTGTATAAACGGCGTAGCTACTTAGCTGACGAACTTTAGGTAATAGTATAATTTTTCACTGCCTCCATGGTGCAATGGTTTACCCACGTGCCTTGTAACGCGGATGTCCAGGGTCCGATTCCCGGGCTACAAGAGTAGAAGAGTGGAAGGTGGTAAAGTTTATCGAACCCGCCTGGCCAGCTCTTACCCTCAAGATCAATCTACCACCACATCATCATGGCTGTGTTCCAGCAGTAGTACATGTTAAAGCCAGATGTTTTATGGGCAATCTCGCGTTACCCTTTACAGTCTCATTGTCACTTAACATCTGGTGAAATCAAGATCAAATGTTATCCTATAACCGAATAAAAAAACGAATAGAAAAAATGTTACACGACGACCCTACCCACCCAGATAGATAAGAGAAGGAAGTACAAGAAAAAGAATTTCAGCTATAGAAATGCTTGTCTATCTTCGAATTTTTATTTAAAAAAAATTCTATGCTATTGCATTTTAGTTATTAACTAAGTAAACATTAATCAAAGAGCATTACGTTAATTTGAAGTCAAATTGTCAAAGAGATATGTGAGCGAGACCCGCAAGTGTACTAGTGTACGCATACCTAAAACTGCGTGGGACAAGTTATAGGATATAATTAGCGTGCTTAAACTTCAGTTACCCGGAGCGTTGACAGACATTGGGTTCGTAAACTAATAAGCATTTGTCACGTTAAACCAGTAGTGATACGTCTTATTACAATAGACAATATAATTTTAGTGAAACCCTTTGGTATAAAATGTTGTTGCAAAGTAAATGAATAAAACTTGAAATCAGATTTGTGCTAATAAATATTGAGCGGATAAACTGATCTTGTGAAACACAGTTGAAAATATCATCACTCAAACCACCTACGAAACGGACAAAATTGATTAAAAATGTATTCTGATGTTTTATAATTAGAATACCACCGATTGTCGGGTACATTACTTACGTTAAAATTTCATTAAAATTTCTCTTCTTTTTGACGGCATCAACTTTTTTTTTGCTATTATAAGTTTCCCGATCTTTACACATTTTAAGTAAATATCTGGGTCTAAATCGCGAACATGCTTATCAGATACGACACTTATTATCCCACGACATTTCGACGCGAGTTTTATCAGCTGCGAACATAAAGCAAACTCATGTAGCTCAACGTAGTCTTCTTAACGCGAGGGTTTTAGTTCTTTCCTTCGCTGTACATCATTATTTATCACTCCAGAACTACCGGTGTTTAAATTTTTGATTTCATGCTAGGTGTCGACATAGTATAAATTGTTTATTATAAGGTGATATGACGTCACCGTTGGACCCTATGAGTCAGGATAGATGGGGATGATTCGGGTACGGTTGAGATAAAAAGCGCTTTTTTATCGAGCCCTCTTTGATTTTATAACATTACTCTGTCAGAAATTCCGTAATTGCAACTCGGATTACGCTTAATCCGATTAAGGTACTATTCATCACGCGTTTTTTCCAAATTTTCCAGCAAATCTTTATTCGCTTCAATATTTTTGTTTTTTTTTTTATTTGCAACTTGTTGTTACTTAACTTCAGGTGATCAGATGATGTTAAACGATAATTAAGTCGTAAAAGGTAACGCATGCTCACACCGAACCCTCTGGATCTCACATTGGACATTGAGGGTGATAACTAACAAGACGGATTAAAAGAAATTGCTACTCTCAATACTACGTGACTTGAGAATTGAACCTGGAAACTCCGCGCTACAAAGCAAGCGGTGAACCACGGTGCGCCACGGAGGCAGCCGAAAATACGCATTTTTTTACTATGGCAGATTCTTTTCAAGCCCTTTTCTTGTAATACCAACCAAACCATATAATAACCAGTAGTAAGTGAAATGTTTCGTAATGTGCATTACATAATCTCACAAGGTGCACCCGGATACAATCTTATAAACAATACAATTTGATTTAATTTTTAGACATTCCTATACCACATATAGCACCTAATTAATGACTGATATATTTCATGCACTAAACAGATGATATCATTACGAGAATGAATTTTACAATTTTTCTATTTTATGAGAAATGCTTTTTAACCTAGTTTAGCTATTTCCTAGTAAACATGCATAACATATACTGTATATATATGTATAAAGTGAACAATTATAACAACGTTGTTTGTAGGATTTTTAAAGTGTAGACTTTAATTTGATTTCTAGTATGGTTGACGTTGAGAGTTATTTCTTCGTACACTTACTGTGTCCTGTTTTAAATATTACTCGATTAAATAACATGAAAAGAAAATAAATTGTACTATTCCTTTTCTCGTTACATTTAACGTTCCTCACAAAGTATTTGCTCTCCGAATAAAAATTTAAAAGCAACAAAAACCAGTCGTCTGCAAATATTTAGGGGCTAAGCACAAACGGCTCAATAAAAGGCGGCATGTCCCGTTAGCAAACAAAACTGCCAGTCATTAGACTGAGCGGACGAAAACATTCGGTCCAATTATCTCGGGCGGCGGTCGGCGGGGAAAAACGCCAGCTTGGGGCGGCACCTAATGACGTTGTCAGACGGTCCCATCAATCTATTTCCGAAACCCAAAAACGTAATACTGGTCAGTTATAGTATTTATAGGACACTGTTGCGGAATATTTGTAAAATAACTTGTTATAATAGTTTTTTCGAGACTTAAAGATAACAAACGGGCGCATACCTTGTATTAAGTTATGCCTTTAGTATTAAATATTAATAAAAATATTGCAAATAATGAAATATTATCGTTATTAAACTACATTCTGATGAATGTAGTCTTAATATCATAATAACAATGTTTATTTAAATACATCAATGAGAATCAGGTGTCTTAAGTAATGCATTTAATGTGACGGCCTATGCCACAAACATTTTTAAATAAGCAATTCATTATAATTATTTATAAAACAGATTCTTGTTATTCTACAACTTGATAAGAGACAATCACTGATCATAGAATGTTTTTCATATTAAATACCTTATATTTGTAGAAAAATAGTAAAAAAAGTAAACAATGTTCATGATTTTTTTTTTTAAGTGCACTGTTAAAAGCAACGAGCAAACACGAAATCATAATATCGGCCATCAGTATTTTTTTATGATCAATTTCCAAACATATTATTTTCAAAATTAGTCATAATATAATTCGTTAAAAGATTTTTATTATTATATTAACATTTAATAACTTTTAAATTTTAAAATTTTTACAAATTTATCAAAAATGGTTGGTAATATTTGGTACAATTTTGACGTCTTCCTTGCTTTATAGTTGCATAATATCTACTAGTATATTGTAATTAAACTATGGTGAATTATGTATATGGTGAAATATGTATAAAAATTTGATTGAAGAATCTTTACACCATGAGATTCCGATATTCAACAAGCAAAAGACGGGATCTTATAAAACAGTCACGTATTTTTAGTGGCACTAGCTGGCTCACTCCTTCACAATATCGTAAGCAGAAAGCCGAGAAAATTGGGGATAGAATGCCATATTTTCTTATTGAATTTAACGCTTTGAGTGTTCGATAACAATAATTTTACGTTTTTGTTTTTGTAAGATATAAAAAGCGTCTTTTTTAATAATAACTCTTTTTGTCATAATGTAATAAATATCTGGGATAACTTTCACAAATAGTACTTCGATCCTAAGATAGGTAGCTAAGTAGTAAATATAGTATGGGTTATCAGAAATCGATATAGGTACAAAAATATGTTTACCTAAATAAAAACATGTTTAATTAAAAACAAACACAATTTTTTATCACAAGAATGTTTGTCCTGAGCGATAATCGTACTTGTGACCCCTGATGGATGATGGTCCGTTTGTATAATAGTAGTAACCTTTACTGTCACGAGACCAACGGGCCTGTCATACAAACATAAGTATTTACACTTTGATAGCTAATAAAGAAAACAAATTCAGACATCTTGAACGAAAATATAGGTTTGTATAAGCATCTTATTTCTACAATGTAAAAAAATCCGAAAAATTAATAAATACATTAATTTATAACAACAAAATCCACAACTTTTTATTTTAATATACATAAAATTCCAAATATACACACAGACAAGCAAGGATTTACATTATTTTAACTAATCCTAAACAATCTTTACAGTGAAAATGGATCAAGTGTATGTTTATTTGTGAATGTGAGAGTAAGTGTGATGTTGAAGATTTGCATTAATATGTATTCTATAGCCATACTTATTTTCGTGTTAGTAATGTGTGTTATTAAGGAAAGTTTTTAATAATTTTGTTTTCCTAAATTTGTTTTCGTTTATGAAAGTAGTGACAGATTCGAAAATTACTTTAAATCAGCGAATAAATGTCTTTATTTTTCTAGTGAATTCCGCAAAAAAATTGATTTAACATATTATATAATTATCTATTGTTAATAATGGTTATTGTAACGAAATACACTAAAGACTGTTCATTTCTATAAATATTTTTACAAACATACATAATTCACAACTAAGATTGCCTTTGAAATGAAAGAAGCAAATGAATACTTTAATTGAAAATTCTGATTGCGGGAAAATTGAGATCGTTACATTCAACTGATTTAAATTGCTCAAGTATTGGAAAAGAAATTCAATTTTCATAGAAGCAAAGTAAGATAAGAGAGAAATTATTAAAATTGTGTTTAATGAAATGAAAATGGTTATAACAATGAAATTGCTAAAGTTATATGCGGAATATAAAGACGGGACGCCGAAAATACGAGTTTTCGATAGCGGTATTGCTTGCAAAGTTATTAAATTCTTTCTCTGTAGACTGGTGATAATCGTCATATTCAATGTCACGCCGAAGAAGGCATAAGAATGCTTGACAATGAGTAGACGAAGATAGGGTTAAGGATGTGTCATTATATTGAATGCGAAGTTTATTAAAATTTGTCCCTTTTTAGATAACCTATCTATGCAATATCATCAATAATCATCACAATTTCGCACATTGTTACACATGAAAATTTCTGTAAATGTAATGCAGTTACGTACTTATATTTTTTTATTTATTATTATAGTTCTCATAAATACATATGTTTATTATTTTCTGTGACTAATTGTTGTCACTTTTTTAAACAAAGCTTTTTCGTAATCTCTGCCATCATCCAGACTCCACTATTTCTATGAATCCCGAATGTTCCCGGAAAGGGAATACGGAACTTCCGCGTTACAAGGCTTTACATAAGAAACTACTACACCATGAAGGCGATCGGAATGATGGTAACGGTGTTAATCGATCACCGCTGCCTGTAGACGCCAGCTTATTAATACTGTAACTATTTAATATATGTTCATATTCAAGTTATGTAGGCATGGACATTACATCGTCAGCTGATAGACGCCCACTGCTGGATAAATACCTCCCCAAAAAATCTCCATACCAACCAGTCATGCGCCGCTAACATCCAGCAACTTAACGCGACCTTCACCAGAATCAGAACAACTTGCAAGGAGCCCCCTACGCTGTCTACCGGCACGTGCCTGCTTCACGAGGACCTTACTACCTCAACGGCCATCAAACTAGCGAGCAATGTTCCCTGCTCATTACCTCAATCCTTCTGGCTATAGTTCTCCTACGAATGCTTTTCCTCTATGGGGGATTTCGGGCTTCAAATTAGACCCATTGTATCTAAGCACAAATTACTATAAGTTAATGTTTTAAATCAATATTCAGTTCAAAGAAACTAAATCAATATTTAAAAATTTTATGTGAATATTATTTTACCAAACATAATATACAATAAGATAATAAAAATATATAAATAAGGTAAATTATTTATTTTGACGCTTATGTAACAAATCTAGAAATGAGATATCGAAATATCTGACCATCCTATTTGGCATAACACGAAACTCCGAAAATATCAAAAGTTTCGGTTTTGGTAATGATACGATAATTTGATTGTCCATTGTGTATCTTCAGGGTCGATCTCGCTCTTGATCCCATTGGAAATATATATTATTCGAGGTAAATACCCCAAAGGTATTTCTATGAATCTTTTTATGCAAAGGCTTTAGTGTGTTGATAATTTACATTGCCGAGAGGGAGGTAGATGAAATATTATATTATATCTTTATAATATCATAATATTTTGCAAACATACGATTTCGTGTCACAATATTTTTTTTAAATATCTACAATTCTACTATTAATGTTCAACGCAAAATTTTATACGAATATAATAACTACACTATTGGATAAAACTAAGACTGCTGCTAATTTTATCTTTTTTAATTGGGTTCTGAGCGAACAGCTGATATCGATTTCATCTGATGTTAAGCAATAAATAGACCTTAAGTAGTGAAACATGTTCTCCTATAATACTTCTGGTTGTCAAATATGTCACTACCCGAAAACAGCGATGCCGTTATGGTGGTAAATTGACATTGAGGATGGTTACTAACCGGGCAAATTCAAAAAGCGCTATCACCATTCAGACCCTAGAACTCCTGAGTCCCTGGAATCGAACCCTGGATCTCCGCGTAACAAGGCAAACGAGTAAATCACTGCGCCACCTAGGCAGTCAAAAAAAATAATAGAAGAGGGGAAACAAAACTTATGTTCAATTGTTTGGTTATGTTAATTATATCGTAAACTAACATATTACGTAAACACAAAAAATTATGTTCTTTTATACTAATTTTTAAACTAAAAAGTATACTTAAAGATCATTAATTGCACCCTGTATTAATTGACTCAGATATTATGTTATACGTATACATTTTCATATTTTGACAGAAAGAATAAGATAATGTAAAGATCGGTAATGTTCAATATTAATGTAAGTAGCGCTCGATGTACACTGCCGGCCAAAAGTTTGAGACCACCTTGAAAAAATTACAATATTGAATAAAACTCCAAAAGTTAGTGC
>DWQX01000737.1:0-36714 GCA_018245475.1 Pharmacophagus antenor
ACTTATTGAGGAAGCCTCCACGCTTATCTGTAACATCTCTCTGAGGGATCCGTAACTAAAATACCTTCACTCGTTATAGGAATCAGTAATGCAGTTTTGTAATTTCTGGTACTGCTTTGTTCTGTGTTGTACATACATATTCATAACAAATTAATTTCAATTAAAAATTTAACCTATGCATAATTCATGCAATTTAGGTCAAGACTTCTATCAAAATACCAATCTTTTCTGTATTATCTGCAATGTAATTATAATTTGTGAATCTTTTTTATTAAATATATGAAACTGAAATTTTTTAAATCTGTGTAAATCCTAGGTTGATTATGAACAATAGATCATAGGAACTATAAATTAACAAGCGAGGCTTTATATTAATTGAGTATAAAATATTATCAGAATGTTTCTATTCAACAATTCTATATTGTTAGCCAATACCTATTTGATGTCGGAGTTGATACAAATACATAGGAATAACACATACTTATGTTTTAATCCTATATTTAAACTTTTATCTTTATCAAATACATTAGGTATTTTCAAAACATCCCAATTATTCTAGACTACAAAAAATTTACTAATTATTTTTTTTGTACCCGTCAATTTTTAGTCACGTTAATTTAGTAGTATACATTTACTCTACAGCACGAGTGTCTCAATAACTGTAATTATCATTTGCTAAATGCTAAGAAATGGTAACATTCTGATAAAAAATCCACATAATGTCACTTAATGCATTTTGCTATTTTGTTAAGCAATCTCATTGGAACTTTAGGATAACATGCTAAGATTACATTTTAATAATTAATGAAGTTCTATCAATAACTGCTGTCATTTCCTTTATATATGCTTGACAGAGTAAGGACATATTGCAATTAAACAATATTTTACCCCTGAAACCTCTCTGTTCTAAAACAAACAATTTATGGTGTAGTTAAATATTAAAAAATATCATATTCAATGTGCATGTTTAAATTAAAAAACTTTCAGTGTTAGTGTGTTAAATAGACATTCTTGACATATTTTAAAGTAGATAGTGTGTGTTTGTCCGTTAATACTGATTACTCGTTTATATTCGTGTTAAATGACTATAATTGCCGTTGAGAAGTTGCAAGTATGAAACCCATATTCACGTGAGAAATTTTAATATCAATTTGAACAATTTTTTCTATATGTACTGTTATTTAAAGCTTCATCTTCTTAGTCTACTAAAATGGCTATTTAGTAGTAATGACTAAGAATCAATTTTAGTCATTATAAATAGCCTCTAATTAAAAGTAAAAGCTATTTTCAGTGTTTAACAATGACACCTTTCTATATCTTAAGTTCAAGGTCTGTTGTAAAACTTTACTTATTTTTATGTATATAGCAATATTTTCTTTTAATGTAAATGAATTAATTGATGGCGAACATTGTCTGGTGGTAATCTATCTGTTACTGAATGATTCATATAAATAATATTCCATGTATTTTTATTCGATTTATTTTGTAAATCATGAGCGTAGAATGGTGTGTACTTCTTCGACAGTTTCGTAAATTAATGTATTGTAGACAGAATTCGACATTGTATAAAAATATTCTTAGTATTTTCTATTTGTAATTGTTGATGATATGTTTAATTTATGAAATATTTCATGGTATGTACAGCATAAAAATATTAATAATAATGACGAAATGTTTCAGTTTAGATTTAAATTAATCATAAAAAAAACTATTATTTGTCCATTGAAATGTAGTTGTACAGTTAAGAGTTTATTGTATAAATGATGATTTGTTTTAGAATCGTTACTTTTAGAGTTGTTAGCATTGCCCCACTTCTATCTAAAGTAAAGAAATTGGTGAATTATTGTATCTTCATTATTAATGGATTTGCATTATTGTGTAATAAATTATTAAATTAAAATCATAAATTTAAATGTTGCTTTTTTGTTTTACATCCTTAACTACTAACACGATTGTATATCTTAATTTTTAACCGTATTAACATTTAGAACACTTATTATATTGTTCCTGATGAAGATTATTTTAAAAATTACAGCCTTTTCTAAAGAACCTCATCTTTTTATAATATACCCAACTATTATTAATTTGGTCATCTTACATCAGTCAAGGGATGAGTTTCATCCCCGTGGCTGTCATGTTAAAAGAGCATACAAAGAACTGACAAAAAAAAATTATTAAAAACTACTGCTCTCTCTTCACTAAAAGTATGCTAAGGTTCAACTTTGGTTTTCGCTGTTTAGTAATTTATTATAATACGGAATTTTTAGGTTGTCAAATAAAAATGGTCTTGTAATACTTTCAATAGTTTATTACTACTTAACTCCAATAAAGCGGTAGCAAAAATTTATGCTTATTGACATGGTACGTTTTTCGTACAAATTCTTAATATTTTCCGTTAGATGCCAGTTTTATATAATTCGATATTAAGTAATTGCGGCATTTATAAAGTGTTATATAAAAATTGTCGGTGTATATGTTACAAACTAATTGTTATACACACGCTACACTAAGCTTTTTTTTAAGTAAAGATTCAAGTAACAGATGGTGCTAAATATTAAACATGGATTAGACGATGTATATATATATACCACAAAGGTATAAAGAATTTTAAAGTTTTAAAAATATACGTTTAAAATTCATACAAATTCTTTTTTAATTAATTTTATATAAAACAAAAATTATTTTTCAATATAATATGAAATGGACAAATCAAACTTATCTATTGTTACGTATACGCCTTTGGACTTATTGAAAATACTCTGTGAATAAACTTTTTCTTCGAATGAGTATTTCCTGGGTTTTGATTTATTCATATACTCTAATTGTCCATTAGTAAAAAGTTTTAGTTTTAGTAAACTTATGAAAACACTTCTGGTTCAGAAATTTTATCGGTCGTTGTTGGTATCATAACATGTTTTAGGATTGTTGATAACGAGCGAAAAATTCGCTTATTAAGTAGTGGATTACTATCTCTTCATAATTAATTTATAATTTTGATTAAATGCATTAAGATTTTTAAACCACTAATAAATTTGTAATTTTTTCTTAACTTTTTCCTATTTATAATAAGCAAGGTATTTAAGAAACGTTGGTAGTTCTAGCATGAACATCCGTATTTTTTTTTGTTTGAATGCCTCTGTAGCGAAGAGGTTTACCCGCCAGCCTTATAACATAAAATATTTTGTCTGATAACTTCGTAATTATTGAGAATTCTTCTAAACCAAAACTAGTGTTGGGTAATTTTTACAAAACAAATAATGTAAAAAAGTCTACATCACTTTGATGTAGGTGTGGCGAGGAACGTCTTAAATAGCATCATATATGGTTCTCCCTAGGCCCTGTGGTATTTTTATTGAAAATTAAAAAATATATGTATTAAAAACTTTTTAGAACATTTATATTAAGGTTACGAATAATATTGTAATGTCCTCAATCCATTAGTTACGTACGTAAGCTAGTAAACTCGTACTTCATAAATTTTAATATGCATTTTAAGAGCTTAGGAATTATATTTTTGGCGTTAAGATTATTATTCTTTGCTGTATTAAGGTCTACGAGTAGCTAAAGTCGGTATTTCTTAATAAAAGTTAAATATATTGATTGCCATCACATACTTAAAATTGGAGTAAAAATTGAATGGAAAGATAATAGACTCTATTTTTTATTCTTTGTGACATGTTACCTGTGTTAAGGAATTAGTTATACAAATATAACGTAGAGTTAATTAATAATGATATAGTTATAATAAATACCTGTTGAAGTCCTCCTATACGCTTGAAAAACACTATACTGTATTTATTTTCGTTAATTAACAAACGCGAATGTTGTACAACATCAAAGACGTAAAATATTTTCTATAATTTGAAAACCGGAAAATTTATTGCTATAGTATTTAGTACTTATATAGACCCCCCACTTTGTATATAATACTAAGGACAGCGGCACGGACAGCGCCTGCGACGACGTCTCCGCCTCTTAAAACAAGGAAACCAGCTTCGCTTCCTTTTTCGCCTACGCCTGCATCGACTACGATCACGTACAACTCTCTCTACGTACTTTCTTCCGCGTTTATTTAGAAAACCCAGAGCTGCGCTTCTTTTTAAAGTTTCCTCTGCTTTGTTAGTCAAGATATTTGTTTTCCACACATCCCCGAACTTATATTGCAAATATTTAGTAACGTCGTCAGCGGTAGCACCATTTTTATCCGCAATTTTATGAAATGCACTCATTACTATCTTCGCTGTATTAATATTTTGTTCTTGAATATTAAATTTTGACATTTTATTTCCTTTATATTAATACGAGTAAGTACTTACAAGAAATTTCTATTTACTTTGACATTATTGAGAAGAAAAAAATTATTGTCCATGACATATTTACGATGTTTGATAAATATTATTCTTCAAAGTATACTTATTGTAATGTGCCAGCAAATTTTAATTTTATTTAATATCCAAATTAAGTAGGGTTAAGTGTTAAATTTTAATTTATATCAATAGCGATATTGCCAAATTTAGAAATGGGGTTAGTTAGTACCTTATAGACACAACCATGACAATAAATAAAATAATAATAAAAACAACATATAAATAAAATAATGAATTATTAGTTAATTAGTAGTAAAATTGTTTAAGTTAAATTGTCTTATTTTTTACCCTAAAAGAATTTGGTACCATAGCGTTCCGATAATTATATTTTATTAAAAATAACGAATCGATTACGTTTTAACATTTTGCAATTACATCGTATCGTATATCGCACGTAGGGGGAGCAAATTCACATTAGTAAATACATTAATAAGACAATCAAGGTCAAAAAAACCCAATCCAAAAATAGTTTTATTTTCAAATACCGTTAAGTACACCAAAATGTGATATAAATTTTAAAATAATATTATATTATTGCTGTTATACATAAAACATATTTAGTATTCAATATAGATATATCTACAAAATAAAAGGAAATCCAAATATTTAATAAAATATATTTTATGAAGTAATCAAAATGAAATTGACATAGTAATTGGGCAATTTTGTGTAATAATAAATAAAAACTCTTAGACAAATTTGACGTAATTATAATATGAATAAGAATGTAGAATTTTAAAATA
The DNA here is from genome assembly GCA_018245475.1 of Pharmacophagus antenor. Taxonomy (NCBI): domain Eukaryota; kingdom Metazoa; phylum Arthropoda; class Insecta; order Lepidoptera; family Papilionidae; genus Pharmacophagus; species Pharmacophagus antenor. Next base: position 5,111 of record DWQX01000737.1, read on the forward strand.
CGAAATAGCATTTTTTATGTCAATTACATTTAACACGTCTAACCACATCTCTCGTATTTAGATTGATAAAGAAATTTGTGATTAGTGGAACAATATAATATAATTTAAATGACTTCAGAGGAAACCCCACAAGATATGTCGCCAACGGAGACGGAGACAGACCCGCCTGGAGGGATGATAGTTCATTTTCTTCATGAAGCACGTGACGGAGCAACAATTGCCGAAATTGTGAGGTACTTGCGATCAAATTATGGAAACTATAGTAATGAAGAATTGAATGAAAATGTAGGGAAAATATTAGAAAAAGGAGCGGCGTTGGGGTTTCTAAAGAGAAGAGGCTCTCACTACCTAAATTGGGAACCCCGTGAGTCCTGCGGCAGGAGACGTAGACGACGAAGAAGCTGCCGCCGACGGAGGAGAATCCGCCGGCGCAGTTGCCGACGTAGGCGTCGTTGTTGACAATTATCAAAATAAAAAGCATATAATTTAAATTTCAAGTATGGCTTTTGTATCGCACATTGTATTATTATGGTAAATATGCGACTAATGTAGATATTTGTATCTTGTCCTGTTGCAAATATTCTAAAAGTATAAATTAAACAAGTGTTAAGTGCTATGAAGGGTTTTATTTAATGTAAGTTTCTAATACAATGAGATTATAGCAGAATTTAAGATATGGTTATACATAGATAAGATTAAAATTTATTTGATTTAATAGACATCAAAGATTAATCAAACACGTTTTGATTTATGCGCCCATTAACTTCTTAACGGTGTATCCTGGCACAGCGTACACCAACATCAGCAACATAATGGCAACCAGGACTACAATAGAAGCTTTAAGTATAGTCCACTTGTAATTGTGCCACATGATATAGCGAATTGATTTCAGAGGATTAATGAACCACATGAACGATGCATCTGGTCGACTGAAATATTAAAAAAATATATATTTACACCATTACCAAGCATTAAATTTTAAATATTTTTAAGCAACTTTTCAATAAAATTATATATCTACGCTCCATAAAGATTATTTTAGGTTAATAAAAGGTAACTAGGGAAGTTTATATTTATAGTAAGTATCTTAACTGGTATAACCTATGCAGTGATGACACTACGTTTATTAAAAATAATTTCATTTTGAAACAAAATCTACGTTTTTCACGTCATATTAGTACTGATTACTAATGGAGTTTAATTTACTTAGTATTAAAAACAGAGAGGCAACAAAGTTATAGTACTGTGGAATCTGTTTTTTAAAGGGGCCTAATTAGGTTAGTACAATTTAATAGCTTATCAGGTTAGAGTAATTACTCAGACTTACTTCGGTTTATCTAAAGGATCTGGTTCATTACGTCCTAGACCAGCGGGTACTTTATCGGCCTCTTCGCGTGTTAGCAAATGTATTTCTGCCTCAACTTTCCCAGTTAATTCCATTTCCTCATTATCTCGTTTAATTGAAAAAGGCCACCACCCTTTGACACGTTTTTGTTTAAATATATTGACCATTGGCACCGTCCCATCATTACGAAGCATTTCTAGACTACAAAGCTTAGATGATTTCGCTCCACGAGGGAATCTATTCAGGTCTAAAGTAATGGCTCCTGAAAAAATATTGATTATTTTATATGTATCATCGATAAGTAAAGTTATGACGATATTAAATTTACTTGTACCTAGGAAATCATCTGCAGAGAAGTGATCCGCATCCCACACTTGTAGTTCGAAACGAGCTGGTATTTTACATTCTGTCTCATCCCACGAAAAGACAGACTCTTTTCTAGTAATAACTATGCGCTCTTCAGCTTCTAAATAATCAAATGGATATATGAAACGCCAGTTAAAGTTACCTTCTCCTGTTAAGGATCGATAATGAATATCAGTGCATTGGCAGTCGTCCGGACCTTTAAGCCATCTTAAAAAAATAAACAATGTTATGTGTTTTTTTATTTACACCAATTTCAATGCAATTTACAAATTATGTTTTACCTACCCTTTGACATAAATATCAGACATTTTTTCTCCGGTGAAGAAAGCATCGTCCTCTAAAACGACGTCATCAGTATTCCAAATTATAACTCTCATTTCGTAAGACTTTGGCTTACGTGGCGATATATCCAGAGCAGGGCCAGGTAGAGGCATATCCATTGGAAACATATCAACCCACATTTCCAGACGTCCTTGTTCAACACCTTTAAAAGAAATTTTAATAACATTCGTAAACTTCTAATATTTATTGCATAGGAATGTACATAATTATTTTGATTAATATTTTTATGAGACAATATAAATTATTACCTGGTTTGTTAGGATTGTACAAAGATCTGGTTTCAACATGTTCAGTAACCAAACGGGTACCAACACGTGGCACTTCTTGCCAGCGGTGGAGGACCTCTAATGCCATTTGCTCTTCGATTGTATCAGGATTGGAAAATGTTTCTATATCCTCCATAGGCATATTAAATATAGTTCTCCCAACTTTAACACGACCGTACTCATAAATTGGCGGATCTAGCTTTCCATCTTTGCACAACTTGGCTAAAATCTGAGTTGGCTTCATAGCGTCGCGCCACTTGTTATAGCCTTGCCTAAAATGTTTGTATTACTATTAAGTATACAAAAAAAATCATAATGGATTTGTAACAGTTGGACAAAATAAAAAAAAAAGTTATTCTGAAACATGAAAAATGTTCATAAAAAGAGTGGTGTTGTTCCTAAAAATACTTAATTTTATGATGTTTTATGTAAAAAAATGTTTATATTATCATAAATTAGTAAATATGAGTAGTATGTTTACTTACTCTTCGTATTTTTTCGGCAAACCGCAGGTGGCCCTATGGCGGCTGTAAAATCGATTTTCAAGATCTATCTTTGTTTCTCCAATCAAATCATCTGAGCCGAGTAAATCCCAGTCTAGAACACTTATTGTCAGCATAGAATCTTGTGGGAAGGTAGCTTCTATTTCAAAACATTTCCCAAAAACTGGATTCAGTTGTTTAGATACGTAATTTTCTTTATCACTAATTCTCTTTGATCCTAAATGTAAAACTATGTAAGGATCCGCTTTCCCATTCAAATCCATCGGATGTAAATCAGTTGCCTTCACTATGTAAACTCTCACTAACACGTGGATTGGATCATTGCTAGGGACGCCTTGGAAAAATCCATAATTGGGATCAAATCCCATTACTGTATAATCATCGATGCTTTTCGGCAAGGGCCACTTGTACACTTTTATTGCGCCCTAAATAAATAAAAATGTTAAATAGTATAATAATACATACATAACAACAATTCAGAAAATAGTGATACTCTTAAATTGCAATGTGATTTTAATATTTGATTATACTTAACAGTAATGTTAAGTTATGTTGGAACTTGTGCTCGAATCAAATACAACAAGTATTTTTTCATTGTATGCAAATCTGTCTATTGTGAAATTTTTTTTTATTACGTAGTCTATAATATTCTTTGTTGAAGGTATGATTACGTTGTATTTTTAATCATACTATAGCTCCAACTTATGAGAACTGTATCTAAAAAAAAAAAACCTTAAAAGTGCCGACGATGCGATTATCATCTTCTGATTCGTCGCCTGTTTTCTTTCCCCTGTATAAATCAAATGAATGTAACCACTCCTTAAATTCCTCGTATTCCGGAACTGCTTCTAGCTCATGAGGATATACCTACAGATAGAAAAATTTATATTTAAACGAATTTTAGGTTTTTTGTAAAAAGAAATAAAATTTTGAATTTTACTCTTAATTATATGAAAAGATTTTATGGTTGTGAAATATTAAAAACTTGCTAACCTTAGTCAATGCAGAATTAGGTATTTCATTTTTTTTTGAAAATGTGGGACTCGATTTCGATCTGGGAGAGTGTACAGGAACTTGTCGTTTTCCCATGTATGTTACTTGCGGCGAATCTTCGCGAAGGCATCTATCTTCAGCGGTAGAATTGTGAGGAGCTTGAAAAAAATCAGCTCGATCTCTCTTCGCCACTTTTTCTTCCTCAATCATAGACTCTACAGAGGCAAAATATTTCGTCCACCAGTCTTTATTTCCCTCGTTACTATCCAAAATTGAATCAGTGCTTGCTTTGCGTTTCTTGTCCATATCTCGTTTGAAAGTTTTTTTGCGATGTGCAGGTTTCGCTCCCGACCCGTACGAATGTGCATTACGACCGCTACGCACAAGAAGAGGGCAACTTTCTTTTTCGTTTTCTATTGTGAAAACATCATCTTGAATTATGCAGTTTGATTTCAGGTCTACATTTTGTAATTGTACTAGAGATTTTTTTCGCTCTTCTATTTCCCTTTCACGCTTAGTCATCGGTGTATACATATATTTGTGAATAGAGTTAATTGTATGAGTGCCAACCAAGGTAATTCTCCCAAAGCTGCGACTATCAACAACGCGAATCGTCAAGGGTGGTCTATATAAATCTTGATCCGGCAGTTCGACATCAACAAATTTTATAGGATTTGTGAAGTTCGGGTTACGTTTCGCATTCTGTATAACAGTAGAATATATTATATGTCCTGCACATTCAATGTCCACTCTTGGTTTATCCACTGTCAACAGGTGAACGCGTTTCAAGTCTCTCAAACCCCAAAACAGCACTTCAACACGGTACTTTGATAACGTTGGACGTATTCCTCTCGGAACGGGCAAAATAGGCCCTTTGTTAGTTTCATTTGGCAACTTTGTACTGGTTTCTTTTGGCGATGGAAGCTCTGGCAGAATAGACGCATCATGTTTAGGTGGAATCTCAAGTAATTCAAATGTTGCTAATAGCTCCCCGGCTCTATCATCCCCACGTGTAATTTCGTACCATTCTAAAGATGGTGGAAATTGTGGCCTTTCATAAGTATCTTCAAAAGCCTTTATTGCAGGTCTTGCTACTGTGCGTCCTATAAATTCCGATTTGCCAACGTTATCTTGATCGAATACCTCAATGATAATTGTCGGTGGGTCTGCTTTAATTTGGGCAATAGAACTAAACAGTAAAACGTCATCAATTACAAGTAATTCATCCCAGGTAGGACTCAAAGTTTCATCAATTACTTGAGTTGTAGCACTGCTATCTCCAATTATTACTTTGGCGAATGGATCAGATAAACCTGAAGAGTCGGATCCGATCAAAGACCGAGCTTGATAAATATATGCTCGCATTTGGAAATTCTAAAATGGAAATAAAATCATACATATGTTGTAAATTGCACTTATAATCTACTTAAACACTTGACATTTACTAACATGTTTCTCTGCATAAAATATGGAATTGGGTGCATTTAATCGTAATTTGTCGGCATTGCGAAGTTCCGAACCTACTTCATAGCCTACAGGTAAGCCCTCAATGTAGTGTTTCTTGTCTTCTACAACTCCGAGCCACAAATAAATGCGGAGCATTGCGGGTATAGCCCATCCACTGGGAGAAGCCGCTTTTTTACCTGGCCACTGTTAAATAATGACATTATGAACAGAATTTTTGACATTTAAATAAAATCTGGTAATTCAAGCTACAAATTTTCTTATTCTGTAATTACCTTTAAGTATAAAGTTTGCATTTTCCCACAGAATTTTCCGGATTCTTCGCAGTTTTCTGAATATATTAAATCCCTTGCTGGAATTCTGTAATATGCTAAACGCTTTCCATTGCTAATCATCCATATAAATATATCTGGCATTGCTTGTTGAGCCTAACATAAAAGATATGATTTGTTAACGAAGCAAAATACATTATGATATGGATTATTTAGTTATACTCACGTCCTCGCATATATTTTTAAGCTTGTTCAAATACCCATATGCTGTGCGAATACGATCTTTGATTGAATTCTTTGTAATTAAAGCCTTGAGAGTTCGGGTTGCATTACTTATATGGTCCTGTAAATCGTTAGGTATTGATATAATACCTTATATAAAAACCTTGATGATATTTATGTCCTTACTGCATTTAGACAAAACTTCTATAGAAAACCAACGAAATATACTTTTAGTATCAAAGATATTATTTTATGGGCACTTACAATTTCATAAAGGCACATCTTTTGCCTTTCTCTGTCTAGTTTGGTGTTTCCGAATGGTTGGCCGCTACTCATGCGGCGAACGTAAGTTGCGCAGGAATTGCTTACGCACTCCAGTGTAGACTTTAATGCCGCAATACTCGTGTTATCTGCTCCATTTTCCGTCTTTATAGTCATTTGAGCATCAGATAGTCCTTCCTCCTATGAAAAGAATTTTACATATTAATATTAAAAGTTATGTTACTAATAAAGGGAAGTTATTTTTGAATAATAAATTTTAGGTTTTCATAATTTTTAAGGTTTTAGTAATTTTTCTTTATTTATAAAGCTAATCTATTATAAAAACAATACCCCTACTTATGACAAACGAAGATAAGAATAAAGTAAAAATATGTTCTTACAAATTTTTCAATTATGCTGGAGATCATGTTGGAGTTATACATGCGACGACGGTGGTCCGGCCATATACTGCGAGCTTGCATACATTGTTTGTGATCCCAATAAGGCAAGTAATAGTAGTTTTTATCACTTGATATCGCCTTTGTTGGAAAAGTTACACTATGCCAGTACCCAGTGTCAGCATTCAATGTATCTTAAAAGGAATGAGAATAATTTATTTATATTAGTCAATTAAATAAAAAAATAATAATTTATTTCTGTTAATGCTGAATACACACCAAGATCTTCCAAATCTTGAGGTCTTTTCACTGACTCATTTGAGCCATCCAACGAGTTGCCGACGTTCCCGATGCTCAGTTCAAACTGTATCGGTTTATCAACAAGTCTCTTATCAATCATGTTTGCATCAAAGATGCACCCGAAAAGGAAAAATTCTTCATTTTTCTCAAACGAGGAGTCTGTTATTGGTACAATTGGTTCTATCTCTACATCTGATGCAGATGTTTCAATGTTATCCATTATTTCAGTGCGAATTGATATCAGAACCCTGCAAATGCTTTAGTTGTTAACTATTCTTTATAATAGTTTAAAAGATTATTACATAAGGGAAGCCTTTGTACCTTGCCCTGTAGGATACGCCTTCACCCATACCCATGTTCAAACTGGCATGTTGATCTATAATACTATAATCTCGTGTTGAACCATAAAGGTAAACATAAGCAGGACCAAAGGTAGGCAAAAAGCCTGTAAAATTCGGACGTAAATATTTAACAAAATAATTGATTATGAGTGCATAATTTTTCTACTATATTTACTACATTATGTAATTATAGTAAATTACCTCTTTCACCGTCATTCGAAATGGTCTTTAAATCAATAAAATGTGTTCCTATGACATTTGGATGTACAGGGTCATTGTCTCTAAGCTGAATCTTAATACGCTGACATAACGGTGGAAACATTTCTGTGAAGACTATTTGCTCATTCCATACAGGTGAGTAGGAATTTTTTCTGACTGATGTACAGCCCTAAAGATAAAAAAAAGGTTTTAGAACAGGGTACTAACTACTCTAATAATAGTTTGGAGCTCCTGTCAAACACGTATAAAAAATAATTATTTAATATCATATACTTAAATACACCACAAACTTCATAGGACACTGTTTCTTCTTCAAGCTACCAAATTTGGTAATTAGAATCAACTTACGTTACATTAGGTAAAAATTTTGGGACTTAATAAACGACATGAAATGTATTAAAAGGAAAGGGTTTTGCATGTAAGCAAGAAAGATTATAATGTAAAGAGGCTACATAAGTCCATTTTCTTTTTAATTTTAACCCTTAACGGACCAATGACACCATGTGAGCGGCATCGTAGTTGTTAGCTCCAATGCCGCGCATTCGACGGCTAAAACATTTTAATTTTGTTATTATTCGTCTCTACAAGGATTGCTATGTACGACCTGTCATCAATCATTATTTTACATCAACCTCATATTATTAGGATTTTTTGTCGTACAAACTTTACCTTGTGCGACCTTCTTGCAACTTTACACTTAAATTAAGGTTACGTTAGTTTAACGCACTGTGTGCATATAAAAGTGGTTTTTCCGTTTAACATTGCAATTTCTTTACATTTAATATATTGTATATTATTTTGAAACGTACAGTCATTCCGGCAAAAGAAACTTGCATGTAAGGGTCCACAAGGTCCTGGCTTTCGCCGGTGAACGCTCTTTTTACGTTGGCCAATATAGAGTAATTCATCTTGGGTAGACCATCTGCCTTGTAAATTTTGACAATGAATTTTGCACGTTGTCGCTCTATTGGCACACCATCGGGCAACAGTAAGTTTCTAAAATATGAACGAAAACAATTATTAAAGATTTTTATAGATTTATGTTAATGTGTGAAAATATGTGTGCGTAAAAATATTAAAACCACCCTCAACAAACAAATGTAACAAGAAAAGGTCTCAGGAGAGAAAAAATAAATTACAATGTTTTATTAATTCTATGGATTAGTTGCTATACGTAACAGACTATCTGTTACGTCCTAATTTTTCTTTTGTATCATACTGTAAAGTTTCTTTTGTAAAGAAAATAAGAATAAAAGTTTATTTATAATAATGGTTTGTTATAGGTATAAATACTACAGGTACATATCCCATTATGTAATGTACAGTAACTTTATTTTACATCACTACATTCATGTTCATGTGTTATTGATTTAATAATCTAAAACAATTAATTCATGCTTTAAAGCACATCCAAAAATAAGAAATAATATAGTTTCCAAATATATTAAATTTTTCGTCGAAGACAAAGAACCGAGAACGTTTTTGGAATTATTACTTGTAAAGTTGATTGTTTTGGTAATCATCATTGTTAATAATTTTATTTAGCATTAAATCAATTAACATGAAGTCATATCTTCAATAATATATTATCTAAATATAGTATTACACTTGACACTTACGCTTCAATGTCATCTTCATCTTTGTCACACGGTGGCGGTACTTTGACTGTGTCGCCCTTCGCGATGACGCTTATGTCGCACTTCAAGTAACCCTTAGCACCTGAGGTCACGTCGTCCGGGTCCGTGAGCAATGCCCATTTGTGGTAGAACTGACGGTCTAGTAACAAATATGATTGTAACATTAAATCATACAAAACCGGCGTAAAAATGCTTGTGTTGTGAATACCGACGCATTTGGTGCGAAGTAAAAAAACATATTTTAATTATTAAAATTAATTACATGTGTCCCTGGTTCGCCTCATTTTCAAAAACAAAATATGCGTATAGCAGCAGGAAAAATTGAATATCTCATTCCGAGTTTAAGGTATAATGTATACATATATATGGTTTTAATTTATTTAAACCAAATCTAAAATAAGTTTTATTTATAATATTAGTTTAGTTTGCTAAGCAGTCCAAAATATTTTTCATATTAATTACGAATTTTTAAAAAATAATTCAAATTTATAAATAGGACATAAACAACGAGCACAAACAGTATTTCGCATAGCAAGTACGCCGCGGCAATATTCGCCAGCGAGTATAAATTTTATCAATTAAAATATAAAATTTTATGTGTTAAAATGAATTTGTAATATTTACAAACGGTTGTTAAAAAAATTCGCTGTGCGTAATGTTGTGGCAGTGTGCTTCCATATCAATTAAAAAGAAACTACAAACAAAGTACTAGTAATATTCAATGTTCATGCAATTCAAGACTAAATTTACCTGTGCTAAAAATATTTTTTTGTCTACAAGTGTTTCCTATTTTATTAAACATTCTGGATAAATTTAATTTGAAATCCTTTGTTCCCCAAATATCGTAAAGGAATATTGTCTTTATAAACTGAAGTGCAAATTTTACTAATCTGTATTTATAAAGCAAACTCCACTAAGCTGTGCTCGAAACTCATAAATGATGATTTTTTTAAATAAGTATTTATGTGCAAGTTTGCTTTTGGTGCAATCGCTTCTAGCCATTATAGAATAAATTGTTTAGACAAAAAAAGTAACAAGACTAAAGTGCAAAAATTGATGTATTGTAATAGGCAAGGAAAAAGTATAAAGCAATTACATCATAATAAAACTGAAGTACACATTATTGACAAAGATATAAGTTATAGATACAAGCAGCACTAACTACAAATTTAAAACTCAACAATAGATTTATTAATAATTATAATAAAAATCGGTTTTTAATATTCATTTAGGTACAATATAACGTAGAGCCATGGGATTTTATTGTCTGTACACTGGACTCCTCAAATTATTCGTATTGCGCGAAACATGTTTCTTTGGAATAAAATAATACAAAGATGGATCAGGAAATTTCATTTTATAAAATTCATTTTATAAAATGCAATGACCATGTCTATGCTTGGTAGAAGTACGTTATGTACCTATTACATTAATGTATGTATACGTAATTGTAACATTAGTTCTCAGGTGTTTCGAGTTTTTCTTTGTATGAAAAAAATTAATCAATTTAATAAGATACTTAACAAAAGGAAAATATACTCGTATGTGAAGCTTTATCGAAATTTTAAGAAATGTCATTATTAAATGCTAATAGCGGTGTGTTCTGTACATCACTACATCTAATGATCTATTCTATTATATTCCCAGGCTGTACTATTTATACTTAAATATGGAGACGAGAGTTCGCTGTCATTCCGCTGTCACGTTCTGAAACTGCGTGAAGGTCACGATAAGAGGTGCAAGGATATAGACACAAGAAATACATAACAGATAACACTTAATGAATATAAAAGATAAAATGGCGGCATGCAAAGATATATTTCATAACAAGGTATAAACTATTGATTAACATAGTTACTTAATACAAAAATTTAACGTCACATCTGTGTGTGTTGATAGTTGATTAGTTTATTTTCGTGTAAACTTGAGTAGTTATGATAACTTCTAAGATAACTTGAGAGTAAGTAAAGAGAGGTTTAATGTGTATAGACGTTAGGTGTTTTGTTCGTTTTGTAATCAAATGATTACTACCCCCCTTTAAAAATCGATAAGAGAACTTAGTACCAACAAGCCGTGTCTTCGCCATTTCTTTTGACATGGTGTACTTTATCGTCTATTTAATTAAAAAATTACATTAAGTCACTATTGGTCATTTTTTAAAAGCAAATTTGATAATTTTAAAATATTATTTATGCTTAGAACTGCTTCTCGAATCTCTAACTATAGAATTTCAAACGCTGACATAATTCCCCTAGAAGTTCCGATTTCCTCTAATTACTGACAGTTAAAAGAGGTTTATTCATTAGAGACGATTTTTTTACGCATTAAAATGCTGGTTTTATTTTTTGTACGTAAAAAATATGAAATATCACTTACTTTTCATTGATATTGTTAATTCTTACCTTCAATATCCCCATTATTACTTAAAATAAATATTTCATTTAGATGAAATCTAATTTTTTTTGTGAAAAACTATTCTTTATAATTATCATTAAAATTCAAACAGGAGGGTATAATAGTTTAATACTTATAGCACTGAATACGCTAAGTTAAAACATTCGCTCTTATTAGATATAATGAAGTATAAATAAGATCGGGGTTTTACGGTTTATCAACAAATATCACAAGGTGAAGGTGATTGTCAGTTCAGGTCAGATTCCGAACCTGTCAGAAGGATATACTGCGCCTTCGCCGTATATCCGTCTGACAGCTTGCTGTATCACAAGAACCAGTAATAGACAGAATTTTTCACAAAATGTGTTTTATTGTTGAAGCGACTACAACAGCTAATAATAATAAAATAATACAAAAGATATAATTTTATTAGAGTTTATGGTACCGGACTATTTGCAGTGCGATTGCGAGTCGTACTTGGCCATTTTATGGATGATTACGCATAACCTCTCAATGATTGGACGAATTTCGCTTTTTTGGTTTGAATGTTTGAAAGAATATACCTCTAATTCGGAATCACACGAATTAAAAGAGTCTTTCCAAGGGTGGCAAAATGGCAAAGCAGAGTTATTAAACTGATTATTTGCATTAAAATATTGATGATTCTTCTTTTATGAAAACAAAAAGATAACATCTCAATGTTCAACCCTTAAATATTTAACTTTGTTTTTTATTTTATGAGATTCTATTTATTTCTTAAAAGCACATGTTAAATGTTTTGATGCCCATACATTCGTTTGTGTAAATTTAAAATGGCGCAATTTTAACAACTATGGGTAACACTTGACCTCAATTTCACTTGATGTTAACTAGAATGGTGAAGCGTGCTCGTCCAGAATACAGTCTCTCACAAGTATGATTGCCGGAATAGAGCAGTGATGTTATAGCCGCAGACTGACATTGAGAACGGAAACTAGCCTGGCACGATTGAAAAAATCCTACCAATATCCAAACTCCATTATTCCCGTGACCCGGAAATCTAATCCAGGACCTCCATGATACAAGGCCACCGATAAAACACTGCTCTAAGGGGGCGAACATATGACATGTGACGAAAGAACATATGACGCTGAATTTTATTTTTATAAAATAGTAAACCCACGACGGTGACATCTGTAATAATTTTGAAATAGGAACGTGCATTGGTGTAGGGTTGCTACGCACCTGGCTGGTTCCACACCGTTGCCACGTCGAGCTTGAAGGTGCCGAGCAGTTTGTTCGCACGCAGTATGTTTCGCGACTGTAGTACCTGCGAACAGGGATGTTGCATGTGTCACGCTAGCGAATTTAGCGGGCGCCTATCACCTTGTCGCGTCATTTGTTATATATGAGTTGATAGAGTTAAGCCGTGTTCGAAAGAGCAAAAAATGGTTAATTGATAAGTTTCGCTGTCGGCGTCAATAATTTAAGGTTTATTTGTATAATATAATGTAGACTTTACAGTGTAATATTTCTATTTTTTTGCGATGTAATTTCTTCGTATCAAATATACTGCTTCTATAGTTTTACTACAATAATAACGTTTAATATTATGATTTTAAATTTTAAAAGATTTTTCCTTGACTTATTACGCAAACGAAGTTTAACGTAATTTTGGAGTGGTAGTAAAATAATTAAGATTACATTTTTTGAAAATACTGATAAAATATTTTAATAAAACTTCATTCAATGGGAAAAAAATAGATATTGCATTTTCTGTATTTCCATGTATTCCGTATAAAAATTCCGTATCCGTATAAAAACATGATCGAATACATATTAAATAAAACATTCGTAATATATGTAATACAAACGCTATTTCAGAGAGGTGGCGCTGCGGGAGTTATTAATTTTATTTCTATATATCTAAAACATGGGTGGTTGGTACACAAATGATTGAAGTTCATGCATGGTGGCGCAATCTGACAATAAGTTATAATAGAAATATTAATGAGATAATGCGTATAAGATCAAGTAATTATTTTTATTTTTTGCTTCCATATGGAATAATTCATGTTTAATGTATCCAGATAGAAATATTGTAATTAAAATATATTTAAGCAATCTCATAGCATGCCCACTCAAGTATTGTTTATAGAAGAAAAAAATTAGGAAACTGTTAAGCAAGGGTCTTATTTCATATAATTTGTTTTCAAAACAAAGTTTACTCGTTAAACGGTGGATACGCTTTGCTCGGAGTTATATTGCTGCGGCGCACGTTCCAAAAGAAAAACACCGTCCAGCTTTAGCGTCATGTTTTAGTGCAATTTGTTCACGTATTTCATTGGAGTTAAAATTAAAAGCATTGGTAGAGTCCGAATAAGCACAAAAACTCTACGTGGATATGTGGAATAATACAAAAAAATATCGGTCAGTGATTATTACATTGAGTTGAAAATTACACAGAATGTTTGTCAAAACTACATTAAGTACACACAAGTTTATTAATAGCATAAATATATATCATAAAAATTATTTAATATACTTTTGTATAAAAACCGTTATCGGTATCTTAGTAATATTGTAAAGTAATTATTGAAAATTAATTGTAAAAATGAAAAAAATAATTTAATTTGCTCGATTTTTGTCTTGGGTCTTTAATATCATTAAGAAACGACCGGTTTCATTCTTAGTTTAGGATAACAATAAAATTAAAAACAATGAATATGGTAATTATGTGCAGTGAACTATGTCTAATACTCAATTAATATAATGAGATCATTGTAAATTTGTATGCAATAATCATGATGAGAACGTTTCTTTTTACTATTAACATAAATAAGGTATATTGACATACATATGTTACAATACAAATATGTTACATCGCCAATTTTGTACACCTTTCGTTTATTTCATTGTTATAAAAAGATGTCATATGAGAGGAAAAAGTATAAATAAATAGCTTTCAATGAATTATCTTTTAATTAGTGCTACAAAAGTTCGACGCCGTGAAAAATAATAGAGATATAGATAAAACTGAGGAAGTCATTTCACTTTATTTTTCGATTAACTGCGTATGATTCCTATTTTCTCTGTGCAGATACACGTTCGGAATAATTCATGAAGCGCGGATGAATTAGACCGAGCACTACCATGTTACAGATTGTGGTGTGAATAAGTCATTAACTCACCTCACCTTTGCACAGTATTTTTATAAGGGCTTCGAGTTATGCAATAATGTCGATTCTCAACAACTTTCAAAAAGTTATTAGGGGAGTTAGTATATTGTTGCTTTGTCTTGCATAAACATCTTCTTCAAAAAACTTTGTAAGATTTAATAGCTCTTCTTTTTCGTTTACGAAATACTTATACTTGTAGTGGAAAGTTTCCAAATTTAATTTTTAAAGTATTAAATACACCTCCCTTACTTTAGGGTAGCTAATGTACAACTTTGAACAGGATTATAACTTTTCTTATATAGTTATAAAACCAATGATCTGTTATTCTTGGTAAAATATTGAATTCTCAATTACATCATAATATTGTATCCCCAGTGCAACTCACTAATGCGAAAATGCAATGAACTTTCATAAATTGTTATTATAAAAATAGGATAATTCCAGATTTAGACTAGATGAACACGTTATATCATAACGTTAAATTTTATGTTATAATATTAAAATAGAGATACAATTATTACTTTATTTACTTAATTTTTTAATTTTTGCAATAGTAATAGTATCGCACCAAGGGTGCAATATAGAAAAGTAACCCAGTAGAATCGGTTCCTCGTAACGCTATTAAGAAAATACACCATTTAACTGGCGTAGATACCGCGTAGTAGTTCGTCGTTTATTTTCATAATATTATGGTGAGTGGCATTTAATGTAAGAACAAAATTTTTTTAATTATTATATAAAAGGTAATAAATGACGTATGGAAGTGAATTGCACTTCTTATCTTTTATTTAGTGAGTACAATTACAAAAAAGTCAAAACCTGGATTTCTTATTAACTCTTTCCACAGAAGGTAATGATTGAAAGTTGTATAAATTTAATTTCACATATACATTTTGAGTACTCTTTTTTGAAGATAGAATTTTTGCCTATATTTTATTTCTAATTATTTAACACACAAATACTAATTTTGTATTCATGGGTCAATTAACATTTCGCGAAAGAGTCAGTACAGTCATCGTATTCATTTCATTGGGACCTGACTACTGTTTCTTAAGTTTCATTGGTTGCTCTAGAATTAAAACCATTACTTCTTTTCGTGCAACGTTGTATTTTAAAATGGATCGCACTAATTTCAATTTTTGATTATTTAGCTATACAATCTTCAACTTAAACTTTCTGGGACACCCAAATTATACTATAAAATCTATTATTTAATTCATACAATCGTCGGATGTCTTGTGATGCGTTACAAGATATTTTAGTTTTCATTATGTAATTTATTTTCGCTTGGCCCTAATAGTAACCTGTAACTTTGTTAACGTGTACAAAATAGAAGCAACAGTAAAAAATCTCAACACTGATCTCAACTAATTGTTAATTAAATTAAGAAAAAGACGTAAAACTTCCGTAGTAGAAGTGAGTCTTTATTTGTCTTGACACTTTCGGACCCTGTGCACCTTGTAATATACATTGTATTTTCGAGCTACATTTCATTATTTAAACTTGGTTTCAACATATAATATACTTTAAATTCAATAAGATCAGACATATACTACAAATTGATGACTAAAAAAGAAGCAACATTATGTAAGTTGTTATTCAAAGAAAGAATACATTTTCATTGTCAACATTTTCTTAAACGAAAAAAAAAATATTGAGTCACAAGGGGTTAATTAGTACTTTTTATTTTTTTATTGCTGGCAACGGAATATTCGTGGGCAATGCAGTGACGCTTCGCTTTGCAGTTAGTCGTTTTGTATATTAAGTAGGACTTACCGACAGTATGATTATCTTATCGAACATCATCACCGGGGGCATATGGAAGTCAAACACGAAGTACTGTGGACAAAAGAAACAATTTATTATATAGTTTAAATTTGTCCCATCAACATTTATATGCGATAAACATATTGAAACTACAGTTTGAAAGAAATTAAATTTCTTCATCTTGCTCTTTATGTTAATAAACAATTTTTTTGTCTGTGTTAGTCGAAATACAAGTAAAAACTAATTTGAAACATTGTGATTGTAGTAATTCTGCGAGAAATAATGAGATGATGATTTTTCCAGAGACTACTATCTAATAAATTTTGGTAAGAAAACGTAGATAATGTTGATAATGGTAAATATCCCGGCACAAAGTAGTTTATTGACAATAAAACGAAAAAGGCTAAAGCTGAATTTTATTATCAATATGTGCCTAAAATCTTGAGAACATCCAATTAATAAACAATCTACTAGTCCATGCAACAGAAACCTATTGTTTATATCACAGAAATACACCATTTCCAACATTATAAACAGACTCGGATAGTGAAAAACCAATGTCCATTTTTCTTATTTCAAATCATTAGTTTCCCTTTGTTCGTGAAACTTTATTCGTAAGCTATTTGTCGTTATTGTGTAAGACTTACCTCGTTGTAGTAGGGACAATTGGTGCTCTCTTTGACACTTGTGTACTTGCGCATTTCACCAACTTGGACGCAAACCACGGGATCCATATTTAACCCAGCCAGCTGACGAGCTTCGACGATGGTAATACAGATTTGAAAATCTGTCGCTTTCAGAGCAGCGGGCCCTGTGGTGTCGATTGCGATATGCCTAAAATTTGTAATCATTAGTTTACCTCTGTCCAAATACAATAATGATGATAACAGTTAATAGTTCAATACATTTGAAATACAATATCTGGCACACATATGGATTAATATAACATCGGAATGATAGTAAAACATTAAAAGAAAGATTACTTGATTTATTGTTATGAGCATGAGAGAACGTGTCAATATTAGCTTTGTAGTGTGAACAACACAGTGTTATTTTGCATAAGTGAATTAATCGATGTTGCTATAAAAATATCTAACACGTACGTTTTTCTTTTTCTCTGTATTTCTGCTTGAATAATTGCCTCGGCTCCCATTTCATCGGATGAAGCTGAGGTCTGACTGATGACTGGATCTGGTGCACTTGACGGTCCGGGAACGTCCAGGAGACCTTGTTCCTCATCACCGATACTGGCACGATTACGGCCAAGGCGCATAAATGACTTCACATTTCTGAATGTGGGAGTACGCTTACGCTCTGCGACAGTGACCATTTTATCGCCATACGAAAACCCTCGCCTAAACATAGACTATAGTATTATAACATAGTTAACGTAACCATTTCATCGCTGTACATTTATGTATATGTTTTGAATGTGAAATACTGATCTTTAAAAATTCTCAGTAATTTTTAAAATGTCACCGTAAAATAAATAATTATATAATTTCAGAGGTTCTACATTTTACAGTTCGTTAATATTAATTTAGAAATCGTTCCATAACGACAATTCCGGTTTACTTTTAAACAAAAAGGTTGAAAGTACGATTACAACAAACCGTCATAAGTAAAAAGTACCAAGGAAAATTGTTTCGTGTTAACCTGTCTATGTATGTATATATTAGACATCATGGATATTCAGCATAATAGGTGAATGTTTAACAATACATTCTGTTATATGGTGATATACTGTCTATGGTCATAGCATTACACGTTAAATATTCATTTATTTTGTCAATAAAAAAATTAACAGTTTATTTCTTTCATTTTATTATAAACTAGCCCATAACTGAATCCTTTATCCTTGACGGATAAAAAAATTCCCTCTATGAAATGTTTAGGTATTTTTATAGCCCCATATATTTTATTGCTAAATACCTTCATTGACTAAATAAATAAATTCGAACCGAGTCGACTAGGTTTTATTACATCAATTTAAATAAAAACCTGTCTATTAGTGTTCGCATAACGCGGCAACGTACAGAACGTTCCACATAATTTTTTCAAAGGTTGTTCGGGCGGCTATTTCAAACGTATTGACTGTTATGGAGGGAATTTTTAAAAATATTAAATGTACACAATCTTTCTTGTGTTTATCTAAATCAATCATATGCATAAACGGTAACTAACGGTAACTAACAAAACAGGAATAACTTAAACAGAATAAAAATTAACTGATGCATATGTGCTTGATTCGTTATTTCTGTAAAAACGGATCCGGTAGGAAGTTGTAGTAGTAAAACCGTAATTAAATTTACTTGAGAATGCGTTTCCCTGCGTTTTTGAGTTTTCGAGCTCGCGATTCAGACGGACTGTCATCAGGCTCTATATCAATCACTGTGTCTTGTTTCCGCAGGGTTTGTTCATAACTAGCAATGTTACGTTCGATGTCTTCCAGTGCCTGCTCGTCGTCTACATCCGATTGGGGTGCTGAACTTTGTGAAGAACCTGGTCCAGAAGCATGAGCGGAGGCAGGAGCGGAAGCAGGAGCGGAGGCAGGAGCTGAGGCAGACGTGGAAGCATAAGCGGAAGCAGAAGTGGAGGTATGAGCGGGTGCATCTGCAGGGGCATGTACTATAGCCCGGACAGAGCTTTGTCCTGAGCCGTGACCAATGGCATTGTCCGAACCCCGCCTTGACGCGTGCACCAATGGGAAATCATTATACGCCTTCGAAGTGGAAGGTTCGTCTCTGCGATAGGTGACGTCATCACGAAGCGACTTCAGTTTCCCATAAGGTGGACGATAGCATATTTCCATGTCGACGAACACCTGTGAACAAAGACAAATCGCATTAATTATTAATTTATTTATAACTTTATCGTAAGATATATTACCTGTAAAAGCAGTATAGTGATAGCTAGGCAAGTGGGTTCGAAAAAACTACTAGCATCTAAACTCCACTATTCTTGTGTGCCCGAAATCGAACCCGAGATCTCCGTGTTACAAGCCGAACGGTGAATATCAGGCGTATCTTAGACATGTGCATTTTTGTAAGATTCTATTGATTTTATAGCTTAACCTAGGTAGGAATAAAGCTTTACCCATATTTTCATCCATTGGTTATAAATCAGTTCGCCAGAGTTCATAAATAAAAAAAAACTACCGTTTCGCAGTTACTTAAATTATCGAAAGTCGCATATACTAAGGAGTAAAGGAATGAATGTACATATATAATATAAATCAATATACGATATACTGTATTATTTGAGAAAATTCTATACTTGTTAAATTCAAAGTCCTTACTGATTCACTGACTGATTGTACGTCTATATTAACGCAAAGCCTACACCGCTGCTACTAGAGACATGAAATTTGTAAGCGGCTGCTTTTTATATCGTCTATATATCCACTAAGAGAAGAGAGATTTTTTTGGAACTACTTATGTAAGGGAAATGGATTGAATTTAAAAAAAATGTTTTTGTTCTCTGAGATGATGGACTCAAAAATTAGAATACTTACAGGAAGATTAATCTTAACATTAAATTAAAAAATTACCACGCTCAGAGGACCGGGAAGGTAACTGCTAGTAATAAATAAAAAGAATAGAGGCACATATACATTTATGTGCCTCTATTCTTTTATTTGATTTGTTTCGAAAAGATGTACTGAATGATTATTCATTTATACGTAGTAATGAAATAAATCATATCTAATATTCGCGTAAATAAAAGAAATAATTTTAAAAGGAATGTTTTGAAAATTGTTTTAGATATAACAGTTATCGAATTTTATTTATTATATCCCTAATATTTCAATTCGCTTTTGAGTTTGTATTACAATCACGACACGGTCTGAATTATCACGTATCTGTAATTTAGCAATGTGAACCATAAATTCTATGCTATTACGTCATTAGTAGCCCGTTGTATACGTTACATACATAGTTATATCACATTTTGCTTATGATGTAATTTTCATTCCAACTTGAATATTAAAACCATTGTGTATAATATAGTAGCGTTTGATGTAGAAAGTTAATTAGGGTTTTTAACCGACGACAAGAAGCAGATTCTCAATTCCGTTGCGCACCGTTTTCAGTTTCTATGACCACCCCCCAACGGGTTCTCGCCTTGTCGTGGCGGAGGGGCTTAGTAACCGTGGCCTGGTCATCCACGGTGAAGCGAAGAGGAACCCACCCGGCCGACCTAAGGCGTAGAGCTGGCCCGAGGAGGCCACTCCAGGCGGGCTTGGGGAGCTTGCCACGGAAGTGTGCCGAGGGGCTGCGGGGGCAGCCTGCAATCCATTGCCCTTGCGGCAGTGGTGGAGTCGCGAAGGGAGAGGAGTGTCGGTGTTACGTTGCCGCTCTCCCTATCCTCTGCGACTAAGCGGTGTCGCACTGCACATGCGGCGGCGGTGGGGCTGCGGGGGAGAAGGGGTAACCCTACCTTCCGCGACCGAATCATGGTTGGCGGCGGAGCCTAAGACCAGATCCGTCGCAGAGAGCTTGGAGGACCTGTGCTTTCGGGTGCTCATCCTCTCGGCTCACAGGTCTCTGGGTGACGGACTCGGGGGGGTCCGTTGCCCATTTGACCGTAAGAGGTCAGAGAGGAAGGCGGGCTGTGTGTTCCAGCGCATCTTACCAGGGGGGGAAAGGGGAGGCTTACCTCCCCCCTGAGGAGGGGCTGCACATCGTGGCCAACGCTGGTGGGGTTGCGGTTTGCGAAAGCGTTCCCGTGACCCTACCGTAAAACGCCAAAGATGGAACATCGTGGGGGTTTTAGTCGGTGCAAGTCCGACATAATCTGCCTTTGCCACCGCGAAGGCATTTCCCCCACCTAATAAAAAAAATGGTTTGTATGACCACGCTTAACATTTTATCCAGTGGCTCGTCTTGTATGGTCTTGTTTGAAAGAAAATATTTGGAAGTGATTGCATGAAATTAAAAAAAATAGTGAGGATAGAAAAATAGGAGAGGTAAACTATGAGGAGAGGTGAACATTGTTAATTTCTGTTTAAATTTCGATGATTCTTGTTTTAGGAAAAGTGTTTCTCATAGTTCTTCCCCGAAATATTTTAACAAAATTGGGAATTTGACGTGTTTTTACAGAGTGAGAAAATAGAAAATAATTGATTTGCTTCTTTTGAAAATTTCATTTATTGATTTTTTTTTCTATTTAGTCTATCGTGAGGACACGGTACGGGCCCTGAGTAAAAATTAGTAGTAATACGAAATTGATTGATGGAATTCCAACGGGAGATGATTTTGTAGTAGATGACTAATCACCATTTTCATAAAATACTATTATAAAGAATACAATTTATGCTCGATCAATGGGGTAGTCTATCTACTCTCAATGTCCATCTGCCATAACAATTTTGCTTTGTTGTAGCAATCATTCATGTACTCACATGTATGACTGACTCTCTTCGTACGTATTCTGAGCGAATACGCTTGATCATTTACGTCCTCATTGTCACTAAACTTAAGGTGAAATTGTGGTTATTTCATGACATATAAAAAAAACTATGTAAATTTTCAGTGCTTCCGGTAAAATCAGTGAAGTTTGTTTTGTGTGATATATATTTCTCGCTTCGCGTGTTATACGTATGCCATTCGTCATTCGGGCCTTGGTAATAATTAATGTTGTGGCTCAACTGGTACAATACACATAATCCAGCTTGTAGATATGTTTTCATGAAATATAGCTTAAATGAGGTGAACAGTTTACTGTGTACAATTTAGAGGAATAGAAATATACACTTCGATGTTACTTATTTTTTGTAACGGAAAGAGAACGAAACATGAAATTCGAGATTTATAGAGAAAAGTATCCATTATCCTTGAAATTTCTATGTATTTTAGAACTAATAACTATTCAGCTGGTTCGAGTGAGACCAACGCTCTCTCTTCCAACTTAGAATTTTTGAATAGACAAACAGAAGCGATATTATCGATTCTCGTGAGTATATAGTCATTATAAAATCTTAAAAAGAAGATTCTATTTTTGTATTCGCGAGGTTAGAATTACCTTGAAACTGTTAAAATAACTATTGACTAGTGGTCAACAAGTTTCCTCGGGAAATCCGAACAAAGTAAACCTTTACTGATTCAAATAATGAAATATGAAAAAAGCATTTATGAGATAAAAATAGGTCAGTAGGCTAGCGGATTCAGCCTGTTATCATTAATACTTAACAACTCAATCCTACCGTGCACGGTTCCTAGGTACTTTGCGTTGGGAGTAATGTGAGATAAACCTAAACATTTGAGAAAGGCCAATAATATAAAATAAGTTTTCGTTTTCAATGTCGGCTTAGTTTTCAATTTCTCACGGTTAAAGATTTTTCTTAAATGCTGGCATAAAAAAAAATTAAATAACTGTGTGATATATGATTCGCCCAGTACTTGAAAAAACATGTTATTTGATTTTGTCGTAAACAATTTATTATTTGTTTCTTTAATAATACATGTTTACATAAATCGAAGAGAAAATTTATCTTAAAACAATTAAATTTCGCTAATAATAATTACTTTGTTTTACTTGTAGACTTTATAAACACTAACAATAAGTGGACATATCAATTAATTTATTGTTACGATAGACTGATGTTAAATTCTGCTAAATGCATATACTTCTTCAAGTTTTGTTTTTGTGAACATATTAGTTCACGATACAAATTTTCCTTAAAAATCTCATATTGTAAAAGGTTTTCGCTTAATTATAGTATAAACATAGATATTGTGAAGTCCTTTTTTTTAAATCAAAGTTTCTTTCCAATTTTTTTCAGAAGGCACGTGGCGACCTGACTATAATAAACGACTGACGATATATAATATTTAATACATTGAAGTTTCAGAATTTGAAATACGGACCTAATGCAATTAAATGAAAACTATTAAATTATGTAGTAGGTTTGAAGGAAATAAATGTCATCATCATTCATTTAAAGCTGAGAATTACAAAACCAAAATGGGATTAAGTTAGTCCACTCGCCGAACACATACACAATTTTTTTTCTGTCGCAACACGAATAATTCCTAATGGCTAATTGTTTATATTTGATTTGCGGCGCGGACACGTGACTCTGGGCACGACTCGATATTTTTTTTCTAGCATGTTCTAATAATAATTTCGCAACAATATAATTATTTTCTCCCAAATAGTTTAACAAATGCCAACCATAATCCTTATAGTTGGACCCAAAATTCGACACAGATGCAAGGATGTTTTAGACAAGAGAGGTCACAGCGCCGCATAAACCCAACTCATTTCAGTATTTCTGTAACATTCAAGAATAAAACAAAATCATTTAATTTTAGATAATAACATTTACCTATTCGTCTGTATGGCTTTAGGTTTAATAAAATAAACATCCTATTGCAAACATCTTAAAATGTTTTCAAGACATGCTTTTTACATAACCAGTTGCCGTAAAATCGTACTAAAGTGAACAAACGTCACGTTTTAAATTTCGCAGGTGCTTAAAATTGATGAACTGTAAGACGACGAATGGAGTTTAAGCTGAAAATAGAATGTACTTTATATAATGTATATTAAACTCGCTAAATTTATTAAGTACTTAATTATCTTTGTCACGTATAATTTCTAAATTTACTTTGTAATAACGAAATTCATTAAAGCTTTTGATTGACCACAAAAGAGTTTCTTTCGAGCATTGAATATTCTAAAAAAAATTAAACAAATTACATATATTAATTGCAAGATATCTTTATAAACTAAATGATTTAAAAGTATTTAGAACTTATTTTTAAATAATATATGAAATGTATAAGCTATAAGTTATATAAACATTATGGGGGCCGAATAATTAATGAGATTTTAATTGTTAAATTGATTTTTTTATTATTTATGACTGTTCGGTAGATGTTCCACTTTGATTTCACTTTACTAATCTATTAAGTGTATAAAAAAATTAAAGTTTGAGCGTCAATTAAAATTTTAATTTGAGATAAATGTAGCCTGTTTGATAATCATTGAAAAAGTACTGTGATTAAAATATTTAATAAAGTCAATTAACAATTATTAATTAATAGCGTAAAGTTTTTTTGAAATAAAATTTTACATTAAACCTTAATTGTATTTTTTATATATAATGTTATTATTGATTTCAGAATTATGCCCTTTTGGTGAATCGACGGAATTATTTAAGTTTGTTGAAAATACTTAAATTGCCGAAACCGAAGATGGTTGAGATTCTAAATTATAATTTTCTTTTATCGACAATGTACTAAAACTTTTCCTAATTTTAATATGATGGTAAATGTTATTGACAAGAAGTTGAAATGTGCACGCTCAAAATAATCTGACCCTCAAATGGGCAAATAATATGCTTGACCGATTTCAGAAACTTATTTGCTTTCAAAAGTGTCGTAACGATGCGATCTTAACGATATAAATTTCCTCTACAGGAATGTGTAATCTCGCAGAATATAACGCTTCAGTGTCTTAATATGGATCAGTAGATACGCAGCGACTGCATGCAACGGAAATCGTTTTTGGATGGTATAGCAAAAAAAAAATCGAGCATTCAAATATTGTATTCACATTTATCATAGCTTGAAATAGTTGTCTGTGCAATGAACTATGTCGTATATTTTAGTCGTGAAATGTATTCTCAATATAGTTATGCAAATGTTTATACATTTGTATCGTATAAAAACAGAATATTTAAATTATATAATGCATAAACTATGCTAACTATGCATAAACTATATAATATCTCTGAACTGAACACGGGGTTTTGTTTTATTTTAATTTTTCATGAATAATCATAAAGTTCCTTCAATTCAATCATCATTTAAATGCTCAACGCTCGGTTTATGGTGTCACTTAACTGAAATTAATTTATAGTCTTGATGCTTCAGATGAATAATTAAAAAGTCGGTGTAATTTTAAAAGACGTATAATAAATTTTATTCTGGAGATCTATTCGGCGCTATTAATATGTATCATGAAGATTTAGCACTGTCACAAAGTTGTATTATATACGCGAGATATAAGATACAATAACAAGAGGTAGCCCGGCAGCGTACCAGCATCCGGATAAGGTCTTACGTTTATGTATTTTATCATTTACGACACGGTATCACATAAAATAAGACAACGGCATAGAAGTCACAATCACAGACATTTCAGTACTACTAAGAGAAACTTTATTGCATTATACTGTCCATTAGAGTCGTTATAATAAATGAAGTTCCTTTATTAGGTTTTACCTATTTCTGTATAATGTTGATTAGTTTTACCCTATATAATTAATGTAATATTTACATTTTATATTTAGGCAAAAACCCTGTTGCGATATATGATTATAACCACGTTACCATTTTTTTAGGGTCACAATGTAAATTTTAATCAACCGCTATTTGTCACAAAATTAAAATATCTTTGATAATATATTAAACAGATGTAATGGATAACCCTCATACGTCACATTTATTCTTAAAAACAGCATTCCATTGTGTAATGCACAAAACGATGCCAATAATCACATTAGGCCTGAGCGCAATTTTAAATTTAAAAATACTACCTTTTTATGTGACAATTTAATTTGTAATACATAAATATCATAAAAATGGTACGATGTAAATATTAAATAAAAATAATTTCACTTCCATTTGACATTTTAGATAATACATCCGAAAAAAACTTCTGTTGTGTCAGATAATTTTGAAAAAATATTTGTATATTTTAAATTTTAGACTTTTAAATGTTTATTTTGGTTACAATGTTCTAAAATTCAGTTCAGTATCAAAAGATATTGATGTTAGTAATTTTTTTTAATGTTTGTGCTAATAATTATATATATTTCTTTATTGATTTAACTCTCGAATAGGCTTTTCTAACCTCCTCTTCATTTTAAGTTTTAATTTCTTATGATAGACACTGCATTTGCCTGATTTAAACCCCGATTTAGGCGGAAGTAATGGAAATTCAATGACATTTTGACGTTTTCAAGGAAGAAATTTTACAAATTAATTGAAATATCTAATGAATTAACTTAATTTGATTAATAATTGTTTATAGTTATTAAATTAAATTAATAAAAATAAGTGCATAAATTAATTAATATTCTAATTACAAGTTAAAACTCAAAAATCTTAATTTGGATCGAATTCGGTAAAATTTTAAATTTTAAAAATTGGGTATCTCAATATCGCTTTGCAGAAATATTTTCATATTATATATTACTATTGGCGTACAAATAAACAATTGGAGTTGTGTAGGTACTGTCTTTCTTAAAATATACTCTTTGATTTATTGTATTTCTGAAGTAAGCCATTAATTTTAACAAATTTGTCTTATTTCATTACACGTGAAATCACTGCAAACCTATGCGCGTCTAGTGATAGCTGACGTATTTTATTCCCTTCTGTTACGGGTTCAAATTGAACTTATTATTTTTTCAAATATTAATGGACGCGCGTATATATGACCGCACTGAAACACAGTGTAACCATATCGGGTGAACTCGTATTTGAATGTTATTTTTTTTAATTTTAGAATTTTTCTTGACAGTCGATGGTCCTGCTGTATTGACAATGAAACGTTTTCGACGTTATTTAATTTTTTCAAACCTCGATGAATTTAAGAAAACTGTAAATGATCGCATCCTTTTTTTATCTGGATTGGCAAATACTCAACCTCAATTTTAAAACAAATTACAAGTATGCTTTCGTTAATACAGCAGTCATTTTATAGCGGACCATTTAAATGGAGGGTGGTAGCTAGCATGACATGTTCGATAAAACCTTTTCACAATCCTAACTTTCATAATCCTAACACGTGTGGCTCCGGCACTAAGTCAGGGATCTCCGTGGTAATTGAAGATAGGTTTGTTTTTATAAATGCCTATTCTTAAAACTTACGTAGGTTGCACATAGTAAGTTCAACGAAAGACCTTTATTTCGACGGAGCAACTTACGATAATATGTTCTCTACGCTAATATTCGTACTTACTTTTAAACTTTTTTGCTTATTATGGAAAAAAGGAAAAATTTCTTAACCAAACAATGTTAAAAGAGTTTTATACCTACGTGTAATCGAGAAGCCTAGCAGTTTACAACTTATGCTGAATATTTTGTGTATCAGTAAGATGATCTAGTGTATTTATATCACTCTTACATTGCATAATAGGAACTATTGCTCACGGTGTCGGCATGGTGCTTATACAACGCTTACCATAACTTAAAGCGAGCGCCTAGTATCCTTAATAAGTCAATAAGTATCTGTGTGCCGTCCGCTGGATTAATTGCATTTAAATGTCCTATACAGTATGATTCAATGATATTTAGTATTAACATAGTTTTATATATTAACAGTACAAGATTTGATAAATTTTGAGCTTACTCATCAAACGTGTTTAAATGTAGCATTACATTAACATTAGTTAGTCACTCTAAATATGCTTTATATTTGATAAACCTAAAATAATAAACACTATATAATTCTTTGCTATTGAAATTAAAGAAATTAATGCCATATTTCAGAAGAACATTTTATGTTCTATGCTTTAAATGATACTAATCTAGTGATATTAATATGATAAATAGCCTAAAATCACACCTCAAATATGATCTGCCAGAACGCAATGAAAGAAATCAAAAGCAAAATTGGAATTGAATCTTTATCACATTTATTTAAAAAAAAACCACTGTATGCCGCAATTAGATACATATCAGTGATTGAACGAGTAAACATCAAAAGAACGTGTAACCTACTTTTGACTAAATGAATATATACATACATATTACTGTAACATGATTTATTCACTGCCTTAAATTCAAAAACTAAATTATTCTGTTCAGAAAGGAGTATTTGACAAAACTGAAATCTTACCTTTTGTACATCACGCGACGAATTCTACAGACTTAAGAGAGAGAAATAATTCTCATATTTCATTTTGTGTACAAAACGTGTGTCGTAACAGCTTACTGCGACTTCTTTGTTAGTGTCTACTTAAGTTTTGACAGCGCTTGCTAATAAAGATACGTAAATAATAGCAATATTAATCACTCTTTTTATTTTTTGCATTAGGTTTTTAAAAACAAAAACTAAAAATTGAGTAGGATTTATTAAATTAAATTTAGTAAAAAAAAATCATCATATTGATATAAAGGTTAAATATATTTATGTACACCTACAGTCTCAAAAAATCGTTTGACGTAAATACGAATTAAAACGATTAACAAAATTACGCATACAGTATCAAAGACTTTGGAACTTGGAATTAATATATTTTAACAAATTTACAAGGATATTAGCTTTAGTCAAAGCTTTGTGAAAAAAATAACATTAATTTTTGAGAAGAATGCTCATTAAGAAAGTTTACGAAGAGATACGGAAAGAAGAGAAATAAATACCAATATCCTATCTATGTTGCAAGTAAAGTATTGACATATATCGCTCACATTAATGTATTATATTAACTTTCTGTCATATTACATAATATTTTCACGTATTTCCATTAATATTATAATATTAAGAAATTTCAGTTTCATGGACCTGTATGCGAATATTAAGGTAAAAGCACCTATTACCGTGATAAATATGGGAAGTTTAGTGGTAGAGATTAGAGTAAAATATTCCTATTACCAAGGCATGCTTTAAGTTTTTATCTATTACCACGTTATATCCCCTCTTACTGAGTACAGAAAAAAAATTATACTTGTTACCCTGACGGTTCACTAATATTAAAAAGGGACCATCACAGTTCAGTATCTAAGTTATAAAACACCTAAAGAAAGAATTTGTTATGGATATTAAATTGACATAATGCTTATTAAATACTCGTGCCCTAATCAATTGAGCCTAAAGCAGAAAATGTATTTTTTACTTTTTTTGATAGATTCTACAAAATGAAATGAAAACTAAGCATCTTTTACTAAAATGAAGTATTGTAATGAAGCACATGAAGAATAAGCCACTGTCATTAATCGGACATAAATTTTATGAAAACCTATTACCGAGGATTTAAGACTCGTTAATAGATTTCAATATAATCTATTACCGATGTGTAACGCGCTAAAGAGCGTGGAATAATAAATATCAAAATGTTATTTCAACCCTTGAAAAACTAATTACATATATTATTCTTTGGTGTCACTTTGTACGAAGAGATTTCAGTCTTCTTAAAAAATGATATTTTGAGTTCAAGATTTAACATATAATTAATATTTTATCAAATTTATATTGAAAGTATTTTTGTGACATTTTTGACACCCAAAACCAAAACTTTAAGTACTACAGTTAATTAAAAAAAAAATAGATTGAAAACATCGGAAATAGATTTTCTGATATATGATATAAAACAGTACTTTTTAAATTTAATAAATATCTGGACCTCTAAGATTATATATAACCGATAGTGGCATGAGGTAATGCTGCTATATAATAAAAAAAGTAAGTAAACAAGATTTGTAATCAATAAAAAAATGTAATACCTTAAAAATAACGGAACAAAATGTGAGCGAAAGCATATAATTTGCCCTGTGCTTCTATGGACACATGCTCCTGCGCTACGGATCAAGTAATACATAAGAAATAAGCTTAATGTAAAATATGGCAAGCTAGAACTGTACCAAATTATATAGTATAAAACTTAAAGTAATTTAATAGCAATACGAAAATATCTGGTACATCGGTAAACGATGCCGATCTTGCATAACTTGGTAATGGATACTTATAGATAGCAAGCATATATTCATATATGAAGGGCGCTGAAGCCACTAAAATTATTACACTAATAAACATATTCAATGCTACATCTGTATATTTACGAACCTTGTTAAGCGTTTTGCAGGAAAACTTATAATATTGATTTACGCCAGTTCGAATTTGGTTAAAACAAATCGATACTCCTAGGTGAAAATGTTAATTATGTCACAATAATATAAATTCAATAAATAATAATAAAACTCTCTACAACAAGTCCATACATCCAAGTGTATCACTCTAATGCCCGGTCAAAATGTAGTCGCAATTGAAGGAAAATAAATTAAGACCGCAAACCGTGTTTAAAGTTGGCCTTCAATTATTCACAAACTATCGAGGGCACTCCTTTTTTGATGCGATATGATTTATTTTTGATAACTGATTGTTTCTCGACTTGCCACGTGGACACGTATTTTTTTCTGTTTAATTTTTTCAATCATTCTTATTTTAGAACACATTTTAGTAATATAAAATATTTTGTCAATCTTGTTAATATACATATATATATCATAGATGAATAAGGAATTTTATTTATTTAATGTCTCATATGGCTAGCAATAACAAATAAAAAAATACCCTCAAAAACTCGTGTACTACAATAATTTATAAAATCTTTAATTAGTAAGGATCAAATAATACGCTATTAAACTGCTATTCCTATTAATTTAATGGTAATTTATTGGCCGATGAATAACATCGTAAATAACTCATTTCTAAAATGAAATTATACATAGAATTTAATTGAAATTCTCTTTTTAATTAGACTTTATGATTTATAAACTTAAGTTTAAAATGGAATACATGAGAGTTATATGAAATAAGTATAAATGATTAAAAAACATTCCACATCTTTTATGAATCTTGTATATTTTTAACAGTTACATACAATTGAAATATATACTGATAAACATAGCCTTTTTGTACGCTTGAGGGCTTGTTATCTTCATACAATGATAAACGTTTTGTGATCTAATTACTGGTTTTCCAGTCCTTAACAATTAATTTATCGATCTTTAACATCCAAACCTTTATTAAAAAATCGCTTTTTAATGTTAAATTCTTAAACTAACAAAGTGCTTAACTGTGGTAAATTATAGACGGAACAATGCGGCACTGGTAAGGATGCAGAGAGCCTCTTTAACCTTTCAAAAGCCCATTGTATATCACAAAGGATTATAGTTTGCACACCTGTTTTACGGCAGAAATCTGATGCAAAAACGGTACCTACGTAGTCGGTATCCAACAAATATCAATCACTTAAAATCAGTTGCATTACATATATGCCTTAAAATTATTCATTAGAAACACCCACGATTTTTAGCAGTATCTATAACTGTAAAAATGTTTGAGATGCGAAAATCGGTTTAGAAGTCATGATATTTAATTAGATATATTACAAATTTATTTATTTATTTATTAACACTTTTAAATTTTATTGATTTATATTGTTATTAAATATTCTCATAATCAACTTAGCAGTATTTTATTATTAAATTGAATATTATAAAGGTATATTACATGACGCAGAACACGGGGATGACTTAATTATTAGGCAAATTGGTTAATATATATGCATCTATTAGTCTGGTAGGACAAATCGATAATATATGTATATATATATATAT
>DWQX01000738.1:0-36658 GCA_018245475.1 Pharmacophagus antenor
CCTGCGTCCACTGCCACGCCTCCCCCGACCACCTGGGGGAGGACACAGGCGGGTCCGCTCACGCGGGCATCCTCTGGCAGGGTCGTGGTCGTATCCGAACGGCTTCCCATGACCCTGCCCGGCTCATGCCGTGATGCCGCCCTTTCCTCGTCTTCGTCGCCCGACTCGTCGGGTGATGAGGACTGGGTTTGGGACGGCGGAGGAGGGAGCGAGGAGGACTAGCGGTTTACCGCCGCGGGGTTTTAGTGGGTAGTCCCTGGGTCACCTTCCCAGGAAAAGTGCCCTTCTTAGGGCACCAGTAGCCCCACACACGTCTCCCCCCTCCCACGGGGGGGGATATGGTGCATCAATGCATTTCCACGCGAAAAAAAAAAGGATACAGTAGCAGGCCCTCATGCGGTTCTGTGAGACCGTAATGAGGACAAAAGAGGATGCGGAGAGTGAGGGAGGCGGAATCCTTTCTCGCGACTCGCCGCCGAAGAGGAGGTCGCTGAAGACGGAAGTTTGCCCGTAGTTTCGCGACGACATAGGGCCTCGGGCGGTGATCTCTGAGGAGCTCCCCGCTCTTAACACCTGGTCAGAGCTGGTGCACGTGGTATCTCCGCACGCCACTCTCTTAGTAGGATAGGTAGCTAACCTATTCCTAGAGTTGGTACCTGAATAAGGTTTAATCCGCGTCGGGTCATTCTCGGGCATATGTCCGCGGCCCCCACGTCCCCGGAGAACGGACGAAGAGGACACATTGGGGTTTTAGTCGGTATCAGGATTCCGACATAACACGTCCACTCCCCAGAGGGGGCGCGTATTCATAAAGGATTTCCCCAATTAAAAAAAAAAGGAGGCTTTTACCAAACAGCACAAAGATTATTATAATAAAGAAAAAAATATTGAGATAGTACTCATTATAAAGATGTTACCTAAGGAAAGCTTAAAATAAAATAAAATTTGTATTACACTAGAAACACTGCAAGCTCAAAATTTACTAGTCTAGATCCAAAAACATCTTGCAATGGTTTATTACTATACAAAACTAAATGCATTGATATTAAGTGACAATGTTATAGAAAGTGCTGAATAAGATATAAGATATAAACTTTTCTTTACTCACCCTACTTTAGCAAAGTTCAAAGAATGTGTATGTCTCAAATGGTCATTGATCCTACCGGGTGTGCCTACTAAAATACTTAGTCCTTTCCTTAATCTAGCTTTTTCTGCTTTTCGTTTTTGTCCACCGCTTAGAAGTCCAGGCACAATCCAAATGAAAGGCTAAATGTGAAAAAAGTTTACATCTTCGGAAAAATAACATTATATGCAGTAAATATTTTAAAGAAATTAAATGAAAAATTTAATCTTACCTTCACTAATTTCACAAATAATTCGTATGTCTGTATAGCTAACTCCCTGGTTGGTACCACAACAACTACTCTGATTCCATCATGTCTATTAATCTTTGGCCTTATCACTTGTAGGCCCTCTATTATGGGTAAAGCATAAGCCAAGGTTTTTCCTGAACCTGTTTGTGATCTAATAATTTTATAGTAATTAAACATTACTCAATTAACTTTTATATTATGGGACCGGTCCCCCTAACATAAAAGTTAATTGTCATTTCAGCCATTGGTAAAATTGAATTCTCATGTCAATTTCTGTGCTTCAAAGTCGTGTCAAAGAAATTGTTAGGTTATATTGACTTGTTTACTTACAAAAATTTAAATTTTAAATTTTTTATAACAATTTAATGTAAAATGGCGACCCAGAAACTAGAAGAGGTGCATGTCAGAAATTGCATACTTTTTGAATTTAAAAAGGATAGTACCTCAGTAGTTGCTACCAAAAACATTTGCGATGTTTATCCTAATGCCTAAGATGTTCGCAAATGCCAGAGGTGGTTTTCCAAATTCAGATCCGGAAATTTAGATCTTTCTGATGCTCATCGATCAGGAATGCCAACAACTTTCGACAACGACGTTTTAAGAGCGGTGATGGAGGCAAATCCATGCCAAACAATAGAAGAATTGTCCCACAGTCTTAACCAACCTTGGTTAAACATACAGGAACATTTGCAGCAGATTGGCAAAGTTCAGGTGTTTGGATTCCACATAATTTGTCTCAATAAAACAAAGCCAACCAATCCATCATATGCAACTTATTGCTGCAACCCCATAATTGTGACCCATTTTTTGATAATTTAATTACTGGTGATGAGAAATGGGTCCTGTATGATAATCCTGCAGGCAAAAGGCAGTGGCTTTCTCAAAATGAAATCCCACGAAGTACTGTTAAGTTGGGTTTACATCCTAAAAAGGCACTGTTGTGTGTTTGGTGGAGTATACACAGAATAATTCATTTTGAAGTGCTAAATCCGGGACAAACTGTGACTGCGGATCTTTACAGCGTTCAATTGGATCAAGTACATCAAGCCTTAATTGAAAAATTTCCAGTGATTGTTAACAGGAGAGGCATTTTGCAGTTTCATGATAATACCAGATCGCATTGTGCAAGAAGGATGTTGCAAAAAATCAATAAATTGGGGTGGGAGGTTCTACCTCACCCACCATACTCAACTGACATCGCACCATCTGTTTATCATTTATTTCGATTGTTGCAGCACTTTTTTTAATTAAAAAAAAAATTGAAATTTCGAACAATATCCAAAATGCCATATCCGACTATTTTTCTCAAAAGCCAATTACTTTTTACCAATCTGGCATTGAAAATTTGCCCTCTAGATGGCAAAAGGTGATTGATAATGAGGGAGATTATATCATTGAATAAAATTAAAAGATATTAAAGTTTTTTCTATTTCAATTTAACCTAAAAAACAACATTACTTTCCAGTCCCCCTAATATTTTTCACATAATTCCAGATATGATTTTTTTTACATATGAGAAATCTTATATATTTCATAATACTAAAAGAAAATACACATGTCATATTATGATATATGTATTTTCTTATTAATCAATTAAGCAAATGATACGAATAAACACTGGCAGAATACATAACAATAGTGAGTAGTGAAATCAGTTCAAAAACCCCATCAACATCCCTTGTTCATAACTAATATGGCCCCAGAATGGAACCATGAACTTCCATATTGGAACGTAGATCAGCACAGCAACATGGAGGCAGTTAAAATTTAATTACTTTGAATTTTTCAGATAAAGAATATACCTTTTTAATACAATTATGAAACAAATTATTCCGCCAAGCTATCACCTAAATATTTTGTTCAGATTTAGTAATTAAATAACTTATATGTGAACTTTATACATTTTCATAAATCTTTAGGAAATTTCATGCCTAATTTTCACAGTTTTGTTAACAAAAATATATTATACCAACTGCCATCAATTTTTATTAAAAAATTATGTTACTTTATTAATGGGTATACAAATACAATAATAATTTGTGAATGAGTTATAAAAATAATTTTAATATTTTTCATATCTTAGGAAATGATAAATAGTTAATACCAAATAAATTAAAACACCTTACCTAATTAAAACATCTCGTCCCTTCAAAATAACTGGTATTGCATTTTGCTGTACAGTCATAAGTTGTTTTAAATTCAAATTTTGATGTAAATTGGCAATGCTATGTGGATGGAGATCCAAATCCAAAAAAGTTTGAACAGCAAACACTTTTTCTACAATAGGTTTGACAGCTTTTTGGCCGATATGAGGGATATCAGGATTATTTTTAAATAAAGAAGAAATCCAAGTTCCGCTTTTAGATTTTTGTTTCAGTTGCAAGTCATCACTAAGCTGTTGATAATTTTTCTCCTTAAATCTCCCTTTATTTTCACTCAGATCTCTCAAACTTGCCTCTACATTCACTGATTTGGAGACTGAAGGTTCAAGGACTTCCTTTTTTTTTGGTTCCATTGCTGCTCCAGTCGATAATGTGTTTCTAGCGTTTTCCGGCCTTTTTCTAGCTATAATTTTACCACTTACTATCGGCTTTGGCAAGAATTTGTACTCAGAGACATTTTTTTGTTGTTTACGAGATTTGTCGGTTTTGTTATTCTAAAGAAAACAATTAAAAATTACAAATATTTCCTATAACACGTCAAATTACACAACTCTCCCTAAACTTACCTTTTTAACGGTTGAAATATTTAATTGTAAATCATCCATCTCCACTATCTTCTATATTATTCCTTTATATTTAAATTCTTATGGTATTTGTTGTTTAAGGTTATTCGCATGCCTTGACGTTAAGTTGTCATCATAATTTTACAAAAAAAGCTAAAGACATTATAAATTAGCAGCCCTTTTAATCATTTGTTCTTTTAAAGTTTTGTATTTAATATGGTAGTAAATAATAATGTAACGTAAATAATAACAAACGTAAAACGTAAAAAAAAGTGACTGCGAAAATAACAAAATCTATAAAAAAAAAATAGTAAATTTAAAAACTTAACTACCAACAAACGAAATTAATACAAACTACTAAAACACCTTTATTATTTAAAGCGCATAAAATAGTTATTTCAAGAAAATTGTTAACTAATATTAACTGATAATTTTTAAACTGTTTAAGCAGTAAAGATATTCTTCTAAAATAGTACTTGATATGAGATTTTGATTTCTTTAAATTTTGCAATTTTTTTTCTTCGTTATTTCACCTATACTTGATACTTTTTAGCAAAGAAGATTAGTTCATGTATTGGTTTCCGGTACCAACAATGTGTTACTTTTCTTATAGCAATGCTCGCTTGTGAATTATGCAAAAAACCACAAATATCTACACAAATAACTACGATAATTTTGTATTTCTAAATGCTTTTACTACAATTAAATCTTATCGAACACAAACACGTGCTGTGGTAGATTTCCAGAGATCGCACGTGCCGACACGTGCCGCCCAATTGTTACTTTATGACGCCTATTCATTGGAAAAACATTCGTAATTTTGAATGGTAATGTTTACATTAGTTTGCCAATATTCAAAATAATTACGGTGCAATAATAGTCTTTTAATGCAGTGCGTTAATGCTAATTTTAAGTAGTTATCACCACAGAACATATTTTTGTCGCAGTCTTAGTGAGGACGTCTTTTTATTAACAATAGGTTCGCAAATTGACAATTAGGCCGTAAATGATTAAGCGTGTTGGCCCAAAATACTCTGGCTGTCGAATATATAAGCACCGGAATACAGCAATGCTGTTACGGCGGCGAGTTGATATTTCAAAGTGGTAGTTAACCAGACGGATTCGAAGATAACTTCTACAATATTTGTATAATCTCAAAATCGAATCTGGAACCCCCGTGCCCACTACGCTACGTAGACATACTTACATATTTTGGTAACAAGGCATGCTAACTTATATCTTAACACAATGAGCGCAATGTAGTGCACTGCAGATATAAACCTAACTAGCGGCTCTGTTCCAGACAGGCGTAGCACATACCACATATTGGATTCCCGTCCCCATCCCATCCAGTCTTTCTCTTCTATAGTTATAGAAAATCTTTAAATTAACTTCACTTTGATTTATTTAATATTACCTATAAATTTTTAATAATGTTTGTAAATAAGGCCGCGCGTTAGTCAAAAAGGCTATTTAGTTGCATGAACATTGTTCCAGAAAACTACATAATTTGTTTTTGTTAACATTTTAATCAATCATCTGAGATTACCTTACATCCATAACTAGGAGCAAATCGTGATCCATAACTAGGAGTAAATCATGATTCTTAAAAATATAAACTTTTAATCTTATTGTAAATTGAAACGTATATGTACCTACGAAGTCGTAGTACGTAGCGATTAAAACAAACTCAATATCATAACAAACAATTTATAAATGAAAACTTTGAAACACTTTTTCACACAAAAATTTCGCTTTAAATTGCTGACTGTTTTTTCAATAATATCTTAGTATATTCTAGACCGTTAACTTTAACCATAAAACAGATCATAATCATTTAGAAGTTTATTATTATTATTATAAAAAAACTTTTTAATCATCTTCGTTCAAAAATCAGTCGATACTTTATATTTTGCTCTCAGCAATAAATCTGCTCGTAGTTGTAAATAGAGTTTTACCCCGAACCTTCAACATAAGAAAACACATAATCCGATCACTTGAAATTCAGCGAGCAAGCATTGGGCAAGAAAACACAAACCCTCCCGGTTGTGGTGCTCAGGGTGGTGAGAGGACGTGGTATTGGGGAGGTGTGAGGGCGCGACGTGATTACCGGCGTCCAACCAAGACGACCCGGCTCACCCGGCTGCGTGAGATCTACACCCGGATATAATGTAATGCAAGCACGTATAACACGAAGTGTATTTTTTGTAGGCGCATAGCTATACAAGATCTTTCTAATTAAATAAACAATGTATTGTTTTATTCGATTGTAATATTAGATATGTTAAGCACTCATCGTATTTGTAATTCTTGAATATGCATATGAATTTAGTTTGTCAATATTTGTATTATTATCGAAACCACTAACAATATAATATTTATAAAATAGTAATATTTATAAAATCCTATATAATCGCGAAAAACTTTTTATTGCATATTTAAATAAATATTTCTATAGAATTTAAAAAAATATTTTATTATAAATAGGTGTACTTTTATAAAATGACAGTAGGCCATAAAATCTTAAAAAAATACAGTAAAATCGGCATGGTAAATCACTTACGTCATAATTGTAAGAAAAGTAGATTTAATAAGTGATGGCTACAAAGCCAACTACGTGCAAAGAGGCTATAGCAAGATGGGAAAAGGCAAAGGAGCAAGTTGGTGCAGAAGCAACAGTAATAGAATTACAGTTTCAATGGCCGCCGATCGAGAAAATGGATGGAGCACTCTCAACGCTTGTAAACTGCGAGTAAGAGATACCTCATAAATATTTAAATTATGAAGTAAATTTACTTCAGCAGGAGGCGTAGGATGTATAGATGAATACGATAAGGATACAATAACAAAGAGATCATAAATTTAAATGTATTAAAAATACTAATGTAAATGTAATGTTAGGCCTCGTTATTATTTGTTAATTACATTACATTAAAATATTGTTACAAGAGCATATTATAAATTAAACAGTTGTGAAATGAAGATATATAGGTACCTATATAGTGATTAAGAAAATATTTGGTAAATAAGTAAATATTGTGCTACGATTAAAAACTAACGACGGGCTCTTAATTAATTCAACCCATTTTCATTCCAGAAAACTTAGTTTATCGTCCAATATGATTGACAAAATAGCGGGCATTGCTGGAATGCGCAATCTTAAAATTTTGTCACTGGGTAGAAACTACATAAAATCCTTGGCGGGCATTGTAAGTTTACTTTTTTTTTACTTGTAAGTGTACTTTTTTACAGTGGAGAAATTCGAAACTTGATATGTTTTTTTCACAAAATTGTCTTTTATCTAGGAAACTGTTGCCGACACGCTAGAGGAACTATGGATGAGCTACAACCCCATGGACAAACTGAGAGGAGTGGGATCTTTAAAAAATTTGCGAGTTTTGTATTTGTCCAACAATATGGTTAAAGAATGGGTGGAATTCAATAGACTGCAGGTTATTAGTGTTGTCATTACCCACTGCATTTTTGTCCCTTAAAATGATCTAGCTGCGTCAATTACAACATCGATTTATTTTTGTTTGATTACACCACATTATATTTGAATAAAAAGTAAGTATTGAAAATTTTATCACTGTATCGCAACCTCGTTGGGCATTCGCTTTTGCAAAATTATAGTAATATTGTTTTTTAATACGAGGCTAAATCTAAAGTTGATGTTATGGTGCAGTTAGTTTTGTCTAAATAATTTTTACGATATCAAAGTTATTAATTGCTTGCCTTGAAAAGTTTAATTTTGCATAACTTACAGCTATACAGCGGGGGTGCGATATATATATATTAACTGTGACAAGTACATTTACAGGAGTGTCCAGCACTCAGGGACTTAGTTTTTATTGGAAATCCTTTAATGGAAAATCTGCCTGATGTTGAAACTTGGCGCACCCAAGCATGTAATCGTCTTCATCAAATAACAAAATTAGACGGAATCCCTATAGTTAGAGACACTGAATAGAAAGAACAATACTTTCGTAAAGTCTGTAATAAAAATCTTTTTCCTTCGTCCGTTTTTCTTATTTATAGACCTGCAAATATAATAAATCTGTGCCTGTACACGAAAATTATCGTTAATAATAATAAGAATCAAAGTGTTCATCTGTAAAAACTGGATAATAAATCAAAAGATGAAATGTGGGAACAGACTGTAATACTATCTTATAACAATATATTTTTGTCAGAAAAGCAAAAACAAACCATAAAACAAGGAACTAAGCTATATTGAAAATTAGGAATAGTATTGTAAAAAATAAATGTTAGAAAATCAGAAATCATGTTTATAAAGTAGTAAGTCGTGAGGATTTTAGAATTAGGGATACGTGTTAATAGAACAATATAAATAAGTTGTTATTAAAACACTAAAATGACTATCAAAAATGAAATGAGAAGACGAACGGAAGAAACAAAAAAAATCCTTATAAAACAAAAATAACAATTTTAGTCAAAATTTTTTGAATAAAGTTTTAACAAAAAGTATATTGAATTTTTAACGACTTTTAAAAAATACTTTTCAATAATCCTATAAATAAATTTCGAAAATATGGCAATAATTATAATTAAAAAGTTGTAATATTATCAACGGGAGCACTTTTCAAAAATGATAGCAAAATTACCATTGAAAATCGTATAATATTTACGCCATAATTGTAAGAAAACTAAATTTAATATGTAATGGCCTTAAAGGCAACGACGTGCAAAGATGCTATAGCAAGATGGGAGAAAGCAAATGAGCAAGCTGCTGCAGAAGCAAAAGTAATAGAATTACAGTTTCAATGGCCGCCGATCGAAAAAATGGATGGAGCACTCTCAGCGCTTGTAAACTGCGAGTAAGAGATACCACATAAATATTTAAATTATCAAGAGAATTTACTTCAGCAGGAAGTATAAGAAGTATACGATAAGGATACAATAAGAAGTTAAAAAATGTCATGTCATAAAATTAAATGAATTAAAAATGCACAATGTAATGATATTCCACGTTATTATTTGTGTATTACATTACATTAGAAAAATTTATTACATGAAAGGCAATAACTAAAGGTCGGCATTACAGTTGCGATTGCCCGAGTGCTGCGGATGTCTATGGCCGACGGTGATCACTTATCTCTAGCTGAAAGGAACGCTCGTTTGCTTACTCTTCCTATAAAAAATATACATAAGGATTTAAATGACAAGTCAAAAGAGCACATAAGAACCTTTGATTACAATAACTTGTTATTAGTGAAACTATTGTGAAATGTAGATTATATAGGTACTTACATATTGGTATAATAATCAAAAATTTATATTACAGTAAAAAATTCAAAGTAACTACGGACTTTTAGTTAATACAATCTATTTTCATTCCAGAAAACTAAGTTTATCGTCCAATATGATCGACAAAATTGCGGGAATTGCCGGAATGCGCAATCTTAAAATTTTGTCATTGGGTAGAAACTACATAAAATCCTTGGCGGGCATTGTAAGATTTACTACTTACAGTAGAGAAACTCATACTTGATATATTATTGTTTTTACAAAATTGTTTTCTATCTAGGAAACTGTTGCTGACACACTTGAGGAACTGTGGATGAGCTACAATCCTATGGATAAACTGAGAGGAGTGGGAGCTTTAAAAAATTTGCGCGTTTTCTATTTGTCCAATAATATGGTTAAAGAATGGGTGGAATTTAATAGACTGCAGGTTATTAGTATTGTCATTACCCATTTGCATTTTTGTCCCTTAAAATTATTTAGCTGCATCAATTACAACATCGATTTCTTTTCGTTTGTTTACATCACATTATATATAGAATGTAAATTAAACATTGAAAATTTTATCAAGATATATAAGTAAATATAAAATTACGCTCATTATCATTTTAACTGTGTAAAGTACATTTACAGGAGTGTCCAGCACTCAGGGACTTAGTATTTATTGGAAACCCTTTATGCGAAAATCTGCCTGATGTTGAAACTTGGCGCACTCAGGCATGTAATCGTCTTCATCAAATAACACAATTAGACGGAATCCCTATAGTTAGAGACACTGAATAGGAAGAACCCCATTTTCGATAAATTTGTAATAAAAACCTTTTCTATTTTTTTCATATTTTTTTATTCATAAAATAACAAACGAGAACTCTGTGCCTGTACACTAAAAAAGTTAGATTAATATCTAATTACAGAACGTACGGCAAGTGTTCATTAAGTAGGGGAGAATGATATATGTACTTTTTGGTAAGAAAAATCAGTCATAGCTCAAATATTTGTAATACTAATAAAGCAAAAAGCTTTAGATTATCTTTTGGTTTTTTTTTTCTGAATGTAGTCATTTGTTTGCTTCGTTTCATAACGAGTTCGCGAAAATGGAGAAATTGAAGTTTGTGTGGTAATTAAATTCCTTGTGTATGAAAAATTTCAGTATGGAGCAGATAAACCAACACTTGCAGAAAACATTAAGTGTTAATTCACATCCATATTCTACAATTGCACGTTGGTGTGCTGAGTTCAAGCGAGGAAGAATTTCCACCAATGACTACCCACGCTCGGGTCGCCCTCCGACAGCAGTAACAGAACAAATGCTTAAAAATGTTGAAAAAATTATTTTATCCAATCGT
Source organism: Pharmacophagus antenor (assembly GCA_018245475.1). Taxonomy (NCBI): domain Eukaryota; kingdom Metazoa; phylum Arthropoda; class Insecta; order Lepidoptera; family Papilionidae; genus Pharmacophagus; species Pharmacophagus antenor. Next base: position 10,710 of record DWQX01000738.1, read on the forward strand.
CGCATTATAGGTCGCTTTAAAGATGGAGTAAAGATTTCGATAAGGAGTGTTCATAATATTATACAAGAATATTTGGGCATGACAAAAGTGTCAGCAAGCTGGGTACCTAGAATGCTTATGGACGCGCAGAAACACACCGGACTCAGAATTTCACAAAACTGTTTAGATATGTTACAAAAAGATCTTTACCACTTTTTTGTTCGATTCATGACTATGGATTAAACCTGGCTTCACCATTACGATCCTGAAACGAAACAACAGTCTATGACCTGGAAGAGGCTCCTAAGAAATTTAAGGCAGTTCCCTCCGCCGATAAGATTATGGGTTCTCTTTTCTTGGATAGCTAAGGGGTAGTAATGGTCGAATACCTCAGTCATTGAGCCAATATTACATAGTCATTACATACAGAACAAATAAAAATAACGTGATGAAATACGCGAGAAAAGGCGTAGAAAACCAGCAAAAGTTGTTTTGTTTTACAAGGTAACGCCCCAGCGCATAAGTCCATAGTTCAGAGGTCAGATGATGACGCAGTGATCCCTGCTTTATACGATTTTTGAAGGGATCAGGGCGAAAGCTTTTTTCGAAAAGGAATATTATGTTTAGAAAAAAGATACGCCAAGTGTTTACTCCTAAAAGATGACTACATTAATCAAAGATAACTGCATCTTAGTCACACTCACTACTTAACTTGAACACCCCTCGTACTTTAAAAGACTGTATAATAAATTGCAAGATGAGATATCACAATAATGGTAATGTATTAGAACCCTCAATTAAACTTTTCGTCTAAAAATTAGAAACAAAATTTTATAAATTATACATACATACGATATTGGTATTTTCTGATTTTTTTTATAAATTAATATACACATTACAAAAAGCGATTGAATGTCCAAAATAATTAAATCAATTTTCTGTGACATTTTAAAGAAATTATAGTTATTTCAATTGTAATAAATCAATTATACATTGTGGTGGAAACAAGTGGTCAACGGCTCGTTGAATAAATTTATTTCAAATCACGGAGACATTATTGTTTCGGATAGAAATTAAATTCATGATAATAGGGAATAACAATCACAAAACAGATCACATTACTCATTTGACATTTGTGACTGGCAACATTTAATAAGTCTTCCACACGCTATCCATCAATTACTGGTATTAAATTTTCGTTGACAATATTATAGATAGTTGTAATAAATATAATAAAGAAATAGGTAATTAATATGTTTTATTAATTGCTTTAATAAAACTTCGATTCGCTGACGATATTGTAGTCATGGCGGAGTCTCTGGAAGATTTCGGCGCTATGCTCGATGACCTTAGTAGAGTCTCACGCCAAGTGGGTCTACAAACGAACATGGACAAGACGAAGATTATGTCAAACGTTCATGTACTACCCACTCCAGTGAAGGTAGGAGACACTACACTCGAAGTTGTAGACTAGTATGTATATCTGGGACAAACAGTCCAGTTAGGTAGATCCAACTTCGAGAAAAAGGGTTAATCGTCGAATCCAACTCGGCCGGGCAACGTTCTGGAAGCTGCATAAGATATTTTCGTCTCAGATACCGCAATGTCTCAAGACGAAAGTCTTTGACCAGTGTACGTTGCCAGTGATAACATATGTATCTGAAACGTGGCCGCTCACAATGGGTCTCATAAGAAGGCTCAAAAGTCACCCAAAGGGCAATGGAGAGTGCTATGCTCGGAGTTTCCTTACGCGATCGAATCAGAAATGAGGAGATTCGCTGGAAGACCCAGGATACCGACATAGCTCTCAGAATAGGTAGACTAAAGTGGCTGTGGGCGGGGCATATTGCTCGCAGAACAGATGGCCGTTGGGGCCGAAAATTTCTCGAATGGCGACCGCGTGCTGGCAAACGCAGAGTAGGTAGACCTCCCACAAGATGTACCGACGACTGGAACAAAGTCGCTGGGACAGGCTGGATGAGAGAAGCGCAGAGCCGTTCGTCGTGACGATCCTTGGGGGAAGCCTTTGTCCTGCAGTGGAAGTGTTTCGGCTGATATGATGAATATGGAACGACTACGTTAACTCTACCTGCACCTGGTGATGAATAATATATTTCACCCATATCAATATGGTACTCCTAAAGCACCGCTACAAACCAACAAATATAACATATCAATAAGTAATTAAAATATGGGTAATTTCTATCTTATAGTTATCATGCCAGGAAACTAGAATTTATTATTAATGACAGTTAGTTTCTGTTTTGTAGAGCGTTCTTTCTCGCACAGTACTCCTGCAGCAAAAAAAAAGATAACACATTACAAAACTAAAACTAGCCGAATATAGCGATCTTGTTTCCGACGTGCCAAATCAAAAACCGGGTACTGTATCCACTAGCAGTTAAGTAATAAAAATATGACCTGCGGTAATACCTATTTAGATATTCTACTTCGCAGAAATTTGCTATCTTTAATGCCTACGTTGTAATATTAGTGTCTCAATTTAAATCACTAAAAAACCCCCCGAAACTAAAACGAAAGAGGCGACGTAAATTTGAAAAGAGTTTTAAGTTATCAGTTTTTAGTTATAGGTTAATGTGCACCTTACCTAAATCTTTTATAAACTAAATAAATAATTCCAGAAAACCATCACATTTTCACATTATAACCAATGCAAACAGATTACTTATTGAGTTACGTATGATATTAGAACTTCATTATATCATATATATGATCATCGCCAATAGATAATATTCTATTAATCATAGCGAGTAACATATTTACGGAATATACAAATAATTAATTTAATCCATTAAGAATCATAGAAAACCTAACTTTAACTTGGCATTAAAACTACATATTTTACGAGAAAACTTCATTGCTTATACCTGTATCCCTCACTAATGTCTAGTCAATTTTATGATTCATCGCCTCAAAACTATGTTAATAGCCAGCTTAAAACATCAGAAAGAAATACGGTTTATTTCGAGTGTCCTCTTTCAACGATCTAGCTATAGCTATTTAATTCCCACTAGTGAAATTTAATTATGAAAACGGATACTGCGATTTTATATAATTTAAAAGCGCAGAGGGACGCTAAAAAAGAGGGAACCGAACAAGTAAAATTTATTAGTTGTCTATTAAATTATTTTGACCTGCATTATTATTGATATGAGAAATGGTTATTCAACTATGTTATTAACTACTTTATTATTTGGTTAAAACATATTTTAACTTTTAATTTACGTCTTTTGAATTTTTTTTTGCTGGTTACAAAGAGCTTGATACGTTATTACTTTCTACCATGACTCTGATTTTATTTCATATAGGTACATATATAGACAAATATTTTAAAAAATCATGCTTTATGATATCGTGAACAATATATAACACTTCTTATATACACTAGTTGAAATTAAGTATTGAGTGTAATTCAATAGATTTCAATATTTTAATGAATAGCCGGTTATTGCGTGCTATCCTTAATGGACTGATAATTGTCCATCCAAACAGAAGTAACTCTGTTAATCACAATGGTGCTCGCACCTTCCCCACGCATATTGACGTAGTGTGGTAGCTATGCCATTCGTTATTTAATTATTTACACTACAGTCGACCTAATTTTGATTTCATTTGACATTCCGATCACATGCCCCGTAGCCGCCGGCGTGCGGCCATTTTGTGACATCTGTCCTCAAATGTGTTACCAACTATAAAATTCAATTTCCCCAATCGGCTAATGCGACACTATTATTCATAGATGTGCACATACTCACCCGACAACTGTAAGTTATGATCTATTACGTGGATCAATGAACTAAGGTCTACAAAGAACGATATGAATTAAAAATTATTAGTAATTGCCAAAAATCTATGAAACAAAACATGTAATAAATAAAAGTAATGCCAAAATTATTTCATTATTCTGTCGAAAAACGCTTAAATACGATTATAACTATGATGCAAATATAAAAAATATAATTTTTAATTAAAGCCCTCGCCGAAGAAATTACATATCTTTTAAAACATAAAACATTTATGCGTTGTAAAAACAAACAATAAAATTTAATACGAACAAATTTGTTTACGTTTTATTTTGGAATTGAAAAATATATAAATCGTTGAACCTGTGTCACCAGTGAATAAATAAACACGATAATACACTCGTATATCTAATACTGCCAATTATACAGAATCAAAACAGTTATCAAGTTTTAATGCACTACATTTACATTTGTGATAGCCATGTAACGGTTGGTCAACATAGAAATTTAAATATATGATTGGTTTCAATCACTACTTTGAGCGAGCCAATAAATCAATCTATGTCGTCAGTAATGCAGAATCCATTTGCTCGCTTGTAGCCTAATTGCTGTTAGCGCCGCCCAATGGCCACATTAGCCTGAAATGCTCCCTATACACCCGCCCTAAACCCCGGCACACAGCCCGTACACAACGTTTGGAGCGGCTCATATTAGCCTTCTGGGCTTTGTAATAGTTTATTTTCTAGCTCAGGAGACTGGCTGCAAACGACCGCGCTTACGCCACTTAAAGGCGGAGAAAATGGCTTAAGTGCTTTCTCTATTATGCTTAAGGTCGTTCATAAAGAGGATAATTTTCAACTCTACAGTGCCCCCGCCCCGGTCGTGTGACAATAAAATATGGACATGCTATAGTTTTCTTATTTAAAAATATGTCAAAATAGACACAGAAAATCACCACAAACACCCACTGAATGTTTTTAAAAAAAATTTCTGTAATTAATATTTTAGGTCAATCTAATTATTTCCAATAAATTGTCTTGTTTTAATCTGGTATAATAATATTATATACTGATCACCTCGGTTAATTATTAACAAAATTATTATAACGCAAAAATGTTTCTTACGTTTGAGAGTGGGAGTGGAATTGTAGCCTTTTTTATCTAATTGTCCATGAGATCGTTGTCGTTGGCGCTTAATTATAAAGACAGTGAACATAACTTTTAATAATTACTTTAAAAATTAGTTAGCATAGATTGTTAGTGATTTCTATCTGAATATCAATTATATCAAAATAATCTCATATACGTGTGCCAACGCCATATAACAAAATATTTTAAATTCTTCAATATACATTAAAATGTAGAAGTGGTGAATAGTACATAGAAATTGTATTTATTTTATTAACTACGCTTTTATCAGCGACAATGAAAATATGTAAAAACACTAACTATTGTCAAAAAATAAAATGAATTTTAATATATTAGGTCGTATCTATATTAAGATCATTCACTTTACCAACGTCAAGTGAGATAATATATTTTTAAGTTGGGTAACCTATTGTCGTTCCAAGCGGCGAGGGTCGCGAAATAAAGCTTTCCCAACAAACAATAGTTCCGGCCCTTTGTCGCTCCCGGAGTAAAGTAAATATTAGTAGTTGAGGGCACTGAGGGGTCGGCTCGGGAGCACCGCCCGTCGTCGACGGGTCGCGGCCTAGAGGAATGTAAGTAGATAACCTTACCTCCATTTACCCTCATTACCTTTTGTTTTCTTGATATATTTTTCCGTCTGATACTTGTAATTTTGACGAAAAAATATTTTTGTTTTATTTTCCATGTAAACTTTAGAGAGTTTTATTTTTATTTAGGAAATTATTGGTCACCATTCTGAATGTCAATTTACCCATAATTAGAATTATTATTACATTTTTTTAATAATTTAAAAAAAATAAAATATACTTACTTCATGACAAACTATTAATCATTATTAAAAGTAATGAAATGTGTTATATAAATATCAAATGTATTAATCTATCGCGTTATTTGGCGGTAACCGTAAAAATTCGTTGAAAAAGAGGAAGTCACGATTGCCTCATAAATCGCTATACCAATATTAACACCTACTTTCCATAATAGCCGATAAACCAAATTTAGTTTTCATGTTACGCACCCTCCACAGTAACTTATATAATAAGCAGTGATCAATGGAGAATAATCCTATTGTGTCGCGGCAGACAAAAAAACCCGTGTCTGAGCTATTCGGTTATGCTCCCGCGTTAATATCTCCATCACATTAGCAAATACTCTTTGTTATCGCCATCACATCTCGATGTAGGCACCTAAAGGATTAGGTATCATTTTGACAGTTGCCGATGGCTTAAAGGAAGCATGCAGTTCGTAGCATATATAATGACGTGTGTTTATTCAATTTAACTCACTGGCAACACAATAACGTCGTGTTTTCGCCAGCGGCGCTCCGACTTGAGCCGGAGCGGCTCGGGGCAATAAAATTAATGAAGCATGGAGATGGGACCATTTTACTTGTATTATTCGTCTCTTGCGGGCTGAGACTGAAGCGAATGTCCATTAGTTCTGTTTTAACATGTTAGCGAGGTTGAAACGTTGTAAATGCGATTTACTGTAGAGGGGGTGGAAAAGTAGCCGGAGAGATTGGGTCCGATCAATAGTCGATGCCATAAGATACATTTTAAACGACTTGCATTTATACATTATTTATTCAAAAATTCACTGTGGTATATAAAAGTTCTATCAAAGCTGTACATTTAGGTCAACATTAGTTGAATTCTAATTTTCTGTTCACCGTTATTTCTTTTAATTTTATTTCCTTATTTCTAATGACATGGTTCTAGCATATTTACAATATTTTCACCTTCTGTTTACCATTTTAATCATTACAACCTAACCCAAATATCGATATTTTATATAAAAAGTGTTAATAAACATTTCATGCGTGATTTAATTGGAGGGGCCCAACTTTAAGTGAAATACGGTAGCAGTAACACAATATTTTTGCAATATTCCAATATGTGTAAAAGTCTGTGCACAATTAAACTATCAACAATTAGTAATAATTCTTTGGATAATATTTTAATACGAATATATTATTAAGATTTATTATTAAATTTATTAAGTTTGCTAACATCGATAAAAAAACGTGTATTTTAAAAGTTTATTATTAGCAAGATATTAATATATTACAGATCATTATAACTATTTGTAGTGAGCACTTACTAGAAAAGAGTTTTGTCACCGCATAATAGTAAAAAACGACCATTTAAAACAATATTAACTATCAACCCTTTCCTTACTAACCAATTAGACCAATTCGCCAAACTGACGCTCCTAAACACTGGAGCGCGTCGCGAAATCTACATAACTGTTTCGGGTAAACTGATGTACACATTTTCTTAATATATAAGTTATACATATTTAAATGTTTTGCTGATATTATAAAAAAATCATAGTTAACATAAAAACAACTTTTTAATACTTATTTAAATGTAAAACAAAATATGTCGGATAAATACGGCGTGGAAAATGAAAGTGTCAAATTAGGTAATCTTAACAACCGTACAGTGACTGTAATAAGTACATACATAATTTGAGCATTTGAAAAGGAACAATGGACGCATTACAAGGCATTAGCGGTTAACTGATCATCAAACGGTCGCTCCGATGGTGCCCGCGCCGGCAGGCGGCCGTGTCAAGTTCCTAGCGATAACATCTTAATCCAGCAAACGCTGCTCAACCCCAACTACTCTCGCGTGTAATATACGGACGCTTTTATTTTACACTCGGCGACCGATGACAGAATTAATCCGGTGAAAGTGGCATTAACAGAACTATCCAATGCGTAAGTACATCGATTTATTTTATGTACACATAAAATCTTAAATATGTATATAAATTTTGTACAATATTCTAACATTTGATTTAAATTCCAAATGGCCGGAAATGGATGAACTTGCTCCTGCTGAATACTATGGAGATGGTGGGTAAGCTACCCAGGCGGGTTTGAAAAACCACCTCCACCAAGTAGCCTAGAAATAGAACTACAAAAAATTAAATAGGTTAGCAGTATGTACACATACACTTATGTGTGTTAATTAAAATAATCGGTTGTGGGTTATCGACGAAATCGATCAAGATCGCTTGTTCGCACACGGCAAGTACTTAAAAAGCTGTTGCTTTAAGGTAAGGGTATCGCAGGCGCTAAACCGACATGCGGTCATTACGCGAACATTTGCTACCATTATTAGCATATGAAGTGCTTTTATCTGATGTAACGGCCGCCGCGCTCGGGCTTTACATTAATGTTATGTTCCTGCGCGAGACAATAACACGATCAGCGAAATAAAATTAGTAGTGAGTCCCGCCATCGAAAGGATATGGCGAAATCGCGATACTTACCTTCATGCTAGACGGCCACTGGTTAAACATTAAAAAATAAATAGAAATATCTTTATCCCTTATTATCCCTTGATAAATTATAATAAATATAGAAGTAAATTTCCACATTATATCATCAAATTACAGAATAAGAACTAAATTTACAAGTGCGTTCTTTCCCTATTTTAAAATTATTTATTTTATTTTACAATCATTTATTATTACGACGACAACAACAAGAAAATCCTCCCATCACTGAACTGACGAATTGGATTTACACGCAAATGATAAAGTTTTATGGGGCTGTTATGTACCAACAATAGGCGACGAGCGGGCCAGAGGCTCGGGGCTTTAGTGCATCCGACATATACAAAAACTTCTATTTCCCGAGCTAAATGGCACGTGAGAGGACATAAAACTGTGGGTAAAGTATGTACAGTATCGTTTGGACGGGTTCTCTCTTCTATTTCATTCTTTTGTAAGATTACTATAAAAACAAACACGTAGTAGTTCAGGAAGCACTACTCTAAATTTATTCTCTAACATAAATTTACCAAATTTTACCCCAGTTTAGATTAGACTCAAATGTACCAGAAGACTGCTTATAGAAAGTACATACATTGAGTAAAATAAAGAGAAATAGAGATCAAAACTGATCACAAATATTATATTTCAATCAAAGGAAATCGTTATTTAAACGCGTTATTCGAGTGTTTTAAGGCACAAAACGGTTTTTCACAGATTGAGATATTTAGGTTCTTTCGTTTGTATTATAATGCTCAATATTTTACTCAAATTTTTAAAATAAACTTTAATAAACACCTCAACACCGATGCTGGACATTTATTTGTTAGCTCCTCTTTTAAGAAAGATTTATCACGCTTATTACCGATAATGCAAACATTTCTTCGGTCCTATTGAAACGGCAGAGTAACTAATGAAATTACTAGGTAAAGAGACTAATAATTTTATGTAACAAACTGACAAACCCGTAACGCAAACTGTTTGACTGATACTGACAACATTATGCGAAGGATGAGTAACAAGTAAGATACACCATCCTATATATCAATATCATAAAGTTTAGCTTTGTCGCTTCATATTATATAAAAATAGCACAGTTTCCAGATTAAAGTAATTTCTTGTAGTAAATTTTACCTTATATTTACCTTATATATTTTTGTTCCTTTGTAGTTCTATGTTGTATTAGAACCCTCTTTAAAATACCTAATATTATTATAGTTAGAAATTATATGATAACATTTCTTCCAAAAGCCATAATGCTATTAGAAAAAATGGCTTCATAAAAAGTTATTGAGAGTAATGTATCCAACACACGTCAAACTAGACTCGAGCCTAGCGACTTATGCCATCTCCTGAGGAAGTGATTTGTCAGCGCCGCCCCCTCTCGATTGAATAATTCAAATAATCGTGGTATTTATATGTAAATAGCGGTCCACATCTCCATACGAAAGGGCCGATCGGGCGATCGGTACATAAATTTGGCAAGACGACGCGAAAACTGCGACGCACCAACGATCTGATTTATTCGCCAAGTTTTCGTAAAGAAAAAAGTGGCTCGCATCAGGAAATGTTTGTCTAATCGCGTTTATTGCTCTACGCCGGGACTCGTGCGCCGCAGCACATCGGGGGCGAACTCGCACCGCGTATCGTGCCCCAGTATTACCGACGCTTAACTACTATGACACAAAAACAAATTTATTTGTGACGTCAATGTGTTTGCTCCTTATTTAGAGCATCTTCAGACAAATTGAATTCTTTAATTATTGTGTTCTGTTCTCTTAACGCTATTTTTTTATCTTAATGATTTTATCACGCTAATGATAGAAAGTAAGTATAACATTTTTAACCCTAATCTTTTAATGAAGAAACGACATTTGTGTATACTGTTCCGTTTTTTATATAACGACGCATAAATTTTTGAATGTTACTATTTTAAGTCATAAAATTTTGAAAAAGAATCCAACAGATTGGATGGCGAAAATAGGATATTCTTAATATCGCTACTAATATTTTCTTTTGAAAATCAAAGATTTTTAGTCCGTCTTAGTCATTGGAACAATTATTTGTTAAAAAGTATTATATATATATTTTTTTTTTTAATTATTTCACACCGTGTTGAGTTGTAAAATCGCACCGTAATTAATGTGCGACAGGGTATTTTTCAAAGACAGCCAGAACCTACACAGGTACGGTATACGTTACGAAATGGTTTACCGCAACAAATATCATATGTTCGTGGCACTCTATTAGTCATTGCCGAGCGGGGTAATCTCATCAATCATTCCTGCGGGCGCCCGGGACTCTATGTAAGTGTTAATAATCGCTGTCGCTATTGTTTATTATTTAGAGCGCAGTTCACGTCTCGCAGTTGCGTCATACAATATCATTTCATTGTAACCATGTTCAAATATTCCATTTTCGGTCCATACAAAATTATACAGTTGCACATTTATTTAAATGCATTGTTGTTATGAAGTAAATAAGTATAACTGGTGACATATCCTTTAAAAATTAATAGCTCATTTTAAAAAATTACGTAAGGAACAGACACCATACACTGTCAGGAACAATGCGAAAGTAACAAAAGGTCGTCAGATAATCTGTCCAAATAACACGACAACCAATACATAATAAAAAAATACAAGCTGCATTTTTTTTTTTCACCAGATAAAACAATATTTTATTACAATACTAAAAAAACAAAAATTGTAATAGATTATAATAGTTTAGTTACCAGAGTTATAAAAAAATATTATATAGTATATAAATAGTTATATAAAAAGCCTTATCAAACTGGACATTACAATAATTAAGTTCTGTACTTATGATGACTTAGCATATCGTGATTCAATGTTATAATTAACTTTAAATAAAAAAGAAATTAGAACGGTAGTAGACGGGGTTCTCATAACTATACATAATCACTTTCAATATAGACTACAATTTATTAACGTACGTATTTACTTAATAATAATCAGAATAAACATAACTAACTGAAAAATTTCAGGAAGTAAATAATATAGGGTTGTAAAGCATAAAGGAATAAGTAAGTGAGCAACAAAACGCACTTTATCAGGTGGCAGCCGCTTTATCTCACTAATGACCAACCCCTCCAGAGTAATAAAAGTCGATATCAGCCGACTAACTTTGACCGTAGGAACGTACTTGGTAATTGCGATATTAATTTAAACCGATAAATTATGAACGCTAATATGCAATTCAATGATTTTCAATTATAAGATGTATTTTGTTATGATAGGAAGAAAATCGCTGTGCCTTTTTATTTTGTGTATGAAAACGAAGAAGAAATTAATGTTTAATTATTACTTTTGATGTGTTCAAGGATGGGCAATTAAAAATAATGCTAATATGATTGGATCTCTCATTATGCATCATAGCGAAAAGTTAATACGATGCCGTGCAATTTGAGTTGAAAATCATCTACTACGAGACTAAAAATGTCTGTTTTTTACCTCATGTTACAAAAGAAGTCAGGTGTAATATCTTTCCCAGCATCTCAGCAGATCTCTTTGTACCACATACTTCATTTGTTTCAATAGACCAGCACCTAGGAAACATGTCGCGAAATAACCAGCGGTGAGTGCTACATATTTAATCCAACTACGAATAATCATACATAATTTATGCGGTACCTTTTTTTACCAATTTTAGTAAAAGTATCAAGATTAGCTGATTTATGTGTACGTTCAGCGAAGCGCGGCTGAGAATTAGCGGCGGCGGGAAAGAAAAATGATTGTGACAGTCCGGCGAACACCGCTAATGGAGTCTGCGTCTGCGAAATGTTGCCATTTACAGAAAAGCTATAGCATGAATATGCCTCATTCAATTCTGCAATCATTTGTAAAAAAGTTACTTTTACAGACAAAACATACTGTTTACATGTTTCAGTGTTTATCATCGTTATTTTTTATTTCCCCTTTCAGTACATTGACTCGTTTAAACTATCTATTTTACTTATTATCTGGAATTTTGTTCAATGCAACAATATACGTAATACGTTTTTGTTGCTTTTCATTAAAATATTTTTAACATTTGTTTCCAACATAGATTATATAAATTTAACTGAAATGTGATATCTTTACACGATTCTCAAGTGTATACTGATGTACATCAACCAAAATTCAAGTCGGTATTACAATACGCAGGGGTAATACGAAACAAGTTGGAAAGCTCAAAGCAATAACAGAACCCCACCCCAACGATTCTGTGAAACACTCCCCTCACAAATTAAGTGTAAAACAAACCTAATGAAATTTAAATATCTCTCCGACGTCGCCATAACTGCACAAATAAAATCATGTCGCGAGGGAGAGCATAATCGCTTTTATTGTATACATTACGAGAAATTATATGTACGAAAATGTTGCAACCTTGTCGTAATAATATAGAGTTGTAGTTTACACATGATGCCCCAAACACAGGCTTAGATTAACGACTTCGACAGAGTAACAAGGTTAGAAACAACGTTAGGGGGCTGAGATGCTCTTAGTAGGTAGTAACTGAATGATTGGAGAACCTCTTATTGATAGCTTGTTAGTAAATCATTTGTGGTAATATGTTTAGCCACTTATATGATGCTTGTGTAAATCTGTTAGGGGTTTTCACGTACTTTTATAATACATGGTAGAAATTATAAATTATATCATCAACGTTTATTTAAGAATCCAGGAAATATTGTTGAAGTGTAAAAGAAAATTACCTTTTTTATGTTAAAACTGCTATTAATGTTATAACTTAATTACATTGTTGCAATACATTTGCTTTATATAAAAAAAAATGCAAAAGTATTAATATAACTATGTATTAATAACGCTTAGCCAATAAGGTGGGCGTACTAAAATATAATTATTCAACCAGATTGAATTTCGTATTCAAATGAATTTCTTTTAAAATACGTTCCCATTTCTCAAAAGATGGGGGACACTGATTTTCTCACAAGTTTAAAAAGAAGCTTCCTTTCCAGAAGTGGAAAAAAGTTACAATCGAAAAGGAAATTTGCGTTTTAAAACCTCTAATGAAGCTGAGAACTTTGTAATGGAGGGGTGAAAGGCTGCGAACGAATCGAGAAAAATCCTGGGATGTTGGTACATCAAATGGAATTACGTTTTATCAATTTGTTATGTAAATGATAATATGATTTATAAATACTCTTAGTATGTTCTGATCATTTACTTATTTGATAAAAATAGCACGTTATTAAATAACAGTATTTTTAATATTTTTTTTACTGTCTCCGTGGCGCAGTGGTTTACCCGCTTGCCGTGTAACGCGCAGATCCCGAGTGCCGATTCCCAGACATCAGGAGTTGTGGAGTATGAATGGTGGTAGGGTTTTTCAAACCCGCACGACTTTAAACTACCCTCCATGTCAATATGCCGTCATAACAGCATTGCTGTGTTCCGGCAGCTGTACATGTGAAAGCCAGAAGTTTTCTGGGCGAACACGCTTCACGATCCGATGCCTCACTATCCCTTAACATCAGCTGAAATCAAGGTCAAGTATTAACCCATAGCCATTATAAAATATTATTTAAATAAATGTGCTAATAATCTGTTTATAATTATGTAAACAATTTGTACATTTATACATTCGCATGCATTATATTAATAATTCGGCATAAACATAAAAGTTATTAAGCTGTTCCAAAGTATTAAGTAGGGAGCATTTTGTTTTTTTTCTCATTATTTCCCACTAATTATTTCTAACTATATCTACTTTAAATAACATTAACTTAAAATATATAAATAGCAAAAACTAAGTAATAGTGTTGCGAAAGGGCAATAAGTTGTTAAGTAAGGGTTTTGGTATTTTCGAAGATTTTCTTAAGCAGACGTTTAACGTGCCACTAGAAGCTCGTGCTCGTCTTCTTATTTTCAATATATTGTTATCAACTCTATTTAAAAATTGTCACCTTTGGCCTATGAAATCTCTTAATCGTGACGATGTTTAACTCCGCAGATGGGGAGTGATGACTTTTTATAAACAAATAAAAATAGGTAAAATATTGAAATATAATGATTTGTTAAGGTAATATGAAAGTAAATTTATATCATTGTTTCGTATTTATCACTCAAGACATCGCAAAAAACTCGTCCAGTTACCTTCCTCGGCCTAAAAATCGTTGTTCGCAAATGTTTAACGCTGTTAAAGGATAGAAAATAATAAGTTCCCCAACTAGTAAAAGTAACTTACTATTTACCGATAATTATCGAACGATTAACGATCTTAAATATCCTATGGTTTTACAGCATAATTGTATGTAATAAGTCTTCCGCAAATAGCAATCTGTTAATTATTCATTAAATTATAAAAAAGTGGTAAAGCTAAAATAAAATTAACCGTTTCTATAGGTCTACAATTAAGAGTTTCAAAAAATCTTCGACCTCAAACTTACACAAATCTACTAATATACCAACAACGAAATCATTTGTACAATTTATTTTCAAGTATTGCAAATTCACTACGTAAGCATTTTGTTTAATATTCACTGAAAAAACGTTCTTTGAAAGAATTTAAATAAAAAAAAACTGGAATTATCTAAAGTAAAAGCTTAGATTTTAGCATGCATTGTTATATATTTGTAACGAATTATAAAAAAGGTGTTTTTTTTTCTCTGTCATTTTAAATTAACATATGTGCATGAGCGATCACCTCCCTGCTTCCCTGGGTGTAATCTTTTATTTCATGTTAATTACCCTCCAGTAAGTGCGCCAATTTTCATGTCCATCAACTCGGAGAATAGTTTAATTGAAATTTCAACCTTAAAGATGGGATTTCAATAAACCTTGACATCACAATGAACGTGACAAACAAATTTCATGTCTCCAGGGTCAGGAGTTTTGTCTGTGCCTTGAGATATAATGAAACTATCACGACTTTGAAGTATAGCTAACATGTATAAATCTACTGAAATATCAGTGATCATACAAACAAATAAAACAAACTACTTATTCAGTAAAACTTTATTAATGTATATAAAATTAATATTACACTTTTTTATAAACCCAGTATGTAGTTGGTGTTATTTTGTAATGAATTTATTTGAAAATGTCTGCTCTTACATTACAAACATCACTAATAAAAAAATACAAAGATCTTTCCCGAAGCATTTGCGACCTCTATCATACATAAATAAAACAATACCTATAAATGACGTATATTCAGACATATTGCTTAATTTTTTTAAATATGTTAAGCGTTGAAATACATGAAAAAAGTCATCGTATTACTAAATTCATAAGTTCTAAATTGTTTATTAATGAAGTAATATAATTTATTACTAATTCGATAATTTAAGTATATTATAATTTGTAGTGAAATTAGAATTATACAATATGAAATGTTTTTTTTTATCATAATAAATTCGCGGCAAAAGCAGAATTGTATCTGAAGTAGTTTTTATTCAATGTGTGTTAGTGTGCCCGTTTTTATCGTACAATTGAAAGACAATTTCTATAAATATTAGCACCGTCTTACTAATGTAACCTTCAGATATAACGTTTATACTACATAAATAAAATATCAGTGTTTTTTTTTCAACGAAAATATTCTAATGGATATTTAAATAAATGTTAGTTGAAATAAGGAATATAAATAGAACTAGTGTTGAATGATCACAAACGCTACTGCAATACTGCAGCATTGGCGATAATGGACGGCGAGTTGATGGTCTCCCCGAGACTCTCCAACAATTCCTTCCTATAATCATCGAAGTCTCCGTCGACCTGCAACCAAGTAATTTAAACTTGTATTAGTCAAAGATCGTAATTAAAACAAGTGCTTTTTATCATAATGCAGAACCCGCAGAAAATAGAAACAATGTTGATATGAAAATGAATAAAGATTGATATTTAGTGTCTAATAAAAATTATTAAGAAAAATTTGATCTCATCCGATGTCAGAATGTTCAAAATCTACATTTATATTTTTTTCATCGGGAGCAGACGTTAATTTACTTTATATTAATATGGGACGAACTTTGACGTATACTCCGTCAAAATGTATGATGAAAATGAAAAAACTGCAATGCAATTTCATTTTAAAGTATAGAGAATGTCAACATACATGGCAATGTCAAAACGACATAAAATTGTCCCCGTTTAATAATATTTCTCAGAGAAATTATTTTAAAATTTTCTGTTTAACTGGAAACAAAACTCCACTGCAGTATGTCAATTTAAGATTAAACTTTAAATTTAAAACAATTTTGTAAAAGAACTTTCATTGATAAATCATCAATTTCAAGATATGAAAATAATACACAAATTACAACATCAGCGCTTTTCAGCCGCATGATTAATAAATTAATTATATTTAATCGGATCACCTCGTTGATGGTCTGATCTTCTATGACGTAGAGCGCGCAGTCGGTCTCGCGTATGAGTCGCTCGTCGTGCGACACGATCACCACACCGCCCTTGTACTGATTGATGGCCTCGGCCAGCGCATCTATGCTCTCGATATCCAGATTGTTAGTGGGCTCATCCTGAAGTCAAACACTGTATACAGTGCCGAAAACTTGGGGATAGCTTGATGTTCCTTTTGGTTGATATTATTTTTTATAGTACAGTATAACATGATTTTTTCTATCAGCAATATTATCTATCGGCTATCGGCTATCATTTGATATCAATTCCACACAATCTTAAATTACTATGAGGCCGTAAATAGTGAAGCGTGTCCCGCCCAGAATACTTTAGCTCTTACCGGTAGTGGTACTAATTATACGACCTGAAAAACCTGACATATTATACTTAAGGATTGATGTAAACTAAAATTAATAGGTCATTATTGGAACTATGTCTAAAATCCGGTATTAAGATAAAAATCACATAATTTTCATCACCTACTATGTAAATGTATTTATATATTTGAGTATGCCATATAGGCACGGCATTGGCCCTCACGCGTATGACTGCCGGAACACAGGAAGATGTTATGGCGTCAGATAGATTGAATGCCTTACCAATATAACAACATCGGGCGCCATCAGCGTGAGCTCAGCGAGTGCGACGCGCGCCTTCTGCCCACCACTCAGATCCTTCATCTTGATGGTATGCGCGTGCCCCGCAAGCCCGAAGGTGCCGAGCGCCTTTCGCGCCTTCTCGTACTGTAGCCCGAACAGCCGTTGCAGATACTCCACCGGCGATTCCTCGGCGGTCAGGTGCTCGCCCGAGTGCTGGTCGAAGCGACCGATCCTCTGTACACAAAATTACTATTATGAGCAATGTGCTAATACATAACTTAAATTTCGCATAATGTAGAGCAGATAATATCCACTAACCAGTCTATGATTCCTTATCAACTCCCCTCGTATCGGACTAAGCTCTCCAACCAAAAGTTTGAGAAAGGTAGATTTGCCGACACCATTGGGGCCAACGATAGCGACACGGGAATTCAGGTCAATACCAAAATCTACGCCTATAAAGAGAGGTTTCTGCCCAGTGAAGTTAAAGTCAACATCTGAAAAAAATCATTAATAATTTTCTTAGAAGAGGTAGGATTCAGAGAGTGTTTCTTTCACTCAATAATTGTTAAAGAATCCTTAAATCACAAAGCTATGAGCCTGTTGCCTGCGCTGTTCCTCACTACAGCCTCATAATTATTGTAAACAAAAAGACCATTATAAATAAATAAACCAGTTGCGAAATGGATGTCTTTGAGAAGTGTCTGATGTAGCACCCACTAGTGATGAAAAGCAATAGTTTGCAGTTTTAAGATCTGTTATATGTCACTAAAGATAGCAAAAACAAATAGAGTCGGCATGTACGTAGTCATATTGATTATGTGTACAGGTTGTTCTAACTATAAATGTAATATAAGAGAATCTAGGTACTGTGTAAGCCGAGTATAGGCGGCTGCAGCGGCGGCGGGTCCGGGAAGTTGAATTTGACGATATATTCCTTCGGCCGCTGCAGGAGGGCGACCGGCGCGGCGCCCTCGTCCGCCTCTTCGCGCTGCGACTTGCTTCTGTTCTTCTCCTGCTTCCGAGTCAGTGCCTCTTTTTGTTTTTTCTCCTATTGAAAGTGACTAATTCATATAACCCTTAGCGCACTAATCCGGTTTAAGAGCAATGAAGAACCTGTGAGTGTAGCTCTTGTAGACTTGATTTAACTATATATAAGTTAAACAATTGTAACTTTTCGCAACATCGACTATTATCATTATATAAAAAACTTGCTACGCTGAAGAGTTCTCAATTGAGTTAGTGATTAAATAACAGCATATATACGCAACGGTAAAAACACTTGGGTAACTATTTGCCAACATTCGTTCGCAAATTTTTAAATATAACGTTACGTAAAGTGGCCCATAACAACTTAACAATATAATATTTTTATTTTACAGTAAATAAATTTAGTTATGAAAAAGATTTATAATTTTCATAACCTTAACCATATTTAGCTTAGAATCTTGTCCATAAAATTAATGTTAATAACAATTTCAAAACAAAGTCATCAAAGGCAACCAAACCTACAGCCTGTTTCTTGGACTGTCCATGCGCCTTCATTTCTTTCAAACGTTTTTCTTGTTTTTCGTATTCTTTAATCATTTCTTTCCGCTTCTGAGCGTACATTTTCTTGAACATTGAATAATTGCCTTTGTAGTAGAAAAGTTTCTGTTGATCCAAATGTATTATCTCATTGCAAACATTATCCAAGAATGACTGGTCGTGAGACACTACAAGCAATGTTTTCTTCCATCCTTGTAAATAACTAAAAAAAATAGTGCTTTACTAAAACGCATTAAACGTATTAAAATTGTTACAAATTTTAGGATTAATTGCAAATAAAGGTATAGTGAAACGAAAGTAAAACAATTAAGAAGTTTTTAAATGGAATTACAATTATAAAAGCGAAAAGTCATAACTCACTTGTCCAACCAGATTACAGCATTCAGATCTAAATGATTCGTAGGTTCATCAAGCAACAACAGAGTCGGTTCAATATACAAAGCTCTGGAAAGAAAAATTATGTTTTGAATAATGTTAATTATAGAAGACGAAATAGATCTACTTTTTTTTCTGTCGAAACACGCAGAAAATGTCTGGTTATAGATGATACGCGTTCCTATAACAGCGACATAAAACATCATATTTTTTATACTCTTTGCCCTTGTCATGTATAAACAAGGCCTAGTCATTTCGTTTCTTTTTAATTTCGCTTTCGCTCATTCTTCCATTCTCATTTCTCGCTTTTGTCTTTTTCCATTTTCTTTCATACCACATTCCAGTTTCTTCTAGCATACCTCTCGCTTAAATAAAGAAGAAGACGTCGTTTATTTATTTTACATTTACTTATTTTCTACGATATACTACTTTACTTTATACCACAGTATATCAAAGTTTGCTTTTTTACATTTGCTGTTTTTCTTATTTCTACTACCTTTGTTTTATTTTTATCTATTGTTTTACTTATAACTTTTTTACAATATTTTATAAAATATATTCGACTGTCCTCTTCGCCTATTAGCGACGGTATGCTATTCTCCTCCACTTTCCTTCCTAACAGGGTCTCCAACTCGCATCGTTCCTTCCCAAAGATGGTGACAGGTGGTGATCAGGTGCGACACGGTCTGGTTCACTCCCGGGTCACATGTATACTCGGGACTCTCCTTGCACTTAAACCTGTGCAGGTAAAAGGAGAATCACCCGTGCCCCGTGAACATCTGGACCATCCATCCTTCTAAGTCCAACTGGCGAAGTGTTCCGTAGGCCGAAACGGCGACCGGGAAAAATATCCACGTTGTCGAAGTCGTCGTCCCTTCCACATATTGCCTGTTCCATTCGTCAAGCGTGGTCAGCCTAAGCTCTTGCCTCACGAACGGGACAGGACACTTCTCATACACCTCGCCTTTTATCCTTCAGGGCCGCTTCCTTGGCCAGCTAATCCGCTCTCTCATTTCCCTCTAACCCTGCGTGCGCTTTCACACAAAATAATTCCACTTTTATGCATTTCTGTTTCGCTACCTTTATATTTTCTTTCATTCTTAACGCTAAGGAGTGGTGAGTGTCACGTCTTGCGATAGTTTCGAGAGCGGACCTCGAGTCGCTCAGGAAAGCGATCGACTGAGCCAACCCACTGGCCGCGTGCCCTGCTGCTTCTGCTAATGCCAGCAGATCTGACTGGTAGACGGTACAGAAGCGTCCCAGCTTGAGCTTTTTTCTGTAAGTCTCTACGGCGCCTCGCATCTCAGACACCACACCAACCAACTTATTCAGATTGGTGTGGAAGTAAAAAACATCATATTGGACTCGTCGCCTTCAAAGACTTTACTAATTTTACTAGCAATAGTGTCCCATCGATAAACATTAACATTCCGAAATCACTTGGCGGAAATGCGTAGCTCCATCTATATTTAGCTATATGATACTTATTACATAACCCGATCGCGCAACGAAAACAATTTCGTACGATAAACTGTCACATTTCAAGTCACCGCACCTGTGAGAGCGCGACGGCTATATGTTCAACGAGATAGACAAAGATAAAGAATCAGTTGTCACTTAATGAAGTACATTGTAGATTGCTCTGAAGCAGTAAATCATATTAATTAACGATTTTTTATAATGTTCAGTGATTTTCTTACATCAATCTCTTAATGAAAAATGTACCTGGCTAAAGAAACTCTCATGCGCCAGCCACCGGAGAAGTTCTTCGTGGCGCGGTCCTGCATCTCGCGACTGAAGCCAAGACCGGCGAGGATACGCCTAGCTCGCGGTTCCGCCGCATCAGCCCCTATCGCTTTCAGCTCCGAATAAACCTACGAACGACCTTACAATAACCTTTTTGAGCTCCATCATAAAGACTACACTGAGTAGCACCGGGCTACCTCACCACCACAACCGATACAACTCGCGCCGAAATTCCAAGGAATATAATGTATCGCAACTTATAAATACCAATGCGACAAAGACACGCCACATTTGATTTGGGTCGATAGGAACAAGAGCGAGATAGATATTCGACTCGCTTAGATTTTGTTAATTGTGTTATCTTTGTCTTTTGCCGTCGGAGTACTGTGCGACTGAGAGAACGCTCTACTAAACCAAACTCGGCGGTACGTACTTTATAGTACATTCCGCCGTACCGAAAATTTGCATCAGTAAGATCGTTTGTGGCCACATTTACACTTCTTCACAACCCACTCGGATTATGGCATGGTGACATTGAGAAAAAATAAAATCCATAAGTAAAAATATATTAATCATTTAAACAATTATTTAAAAAAATAGATATCATAATACTGATGTTACTTTTTAAAGAATAGATGTTCTATGTGAAATGATTTTATTTCTAAAGCACCATTCAAACAGGAACAAAGCAATGTTTGGGCACCAACCGGCAGTAAATAAAATACAGACATCAAAATAAAATACAAATAGAACAACATCGGTAGGGTTGTTTGTTTTTAACAATACATTTAATTTATTATTACTAATTAAATGATAAAAAAAATTCTTCAAATCTATTATGTACTAAACACATAGACTTATCTAACTTAAGCTACGCATATAATTTTTTCGATAATTTAAATAAATGGTTAGTACCTCATTTAGTCTGTCTTGCTTACTCAGATTCCCCTTCTCCGTTTCAGCTTCTAGCTCTTTACATTCTTTTAGCAAAGCTATAAAACAAAATGATGTAAATTGAGTACCTATTCAGAGATTAAGCAGAATTTATAAACACTTCGGCCACTACCATAAAAATTGATTAATAAAAACTATTGATAAGAATGGATTGGTATGGAATGCATTATATGCGCCTATTATATTACATCATTATTTTATATTCCGTTTTCGTAGTCATCGTCGTTATATAGAAATAGAATTTAATTTGAAAATAATGATCAATAAATATATAAATAATAATTAATATCTGGAGCATTTTCAAGCATAGTACTTAGATTCCAAGATAGATAGCAGCAGCAATAGTATGTGTTATCTGATATTGATGGACATACATAGATATATCTTTTTTTAAATATATATTAATTACCAGACACAGAACTAACACGAATGTTCCTCACTTAAAGGTTATGCCAATTACCGAGCGATTGTGTACGAGTAATAAAGACTAATCGAGTGTAGCGTACCAGTTCTCCTGATATCGGACTCTAGTAAGGTGTCAACGGCACTCATGTCGCTTGCAGTGACCTCCTGTTCGCACAGGAGTATGTCAATGTGCGGCGGCAGCGGGAAAGCGCGCTGCGCTAGGTGCCGCAGCAGCGTCGTCTTGCCGTGCCCGTTCGGCCCGACCAGACCATACCGGCGGCCGTTCGCAATCAGCAAGTTGGCGTTCACAAACAGATCCTTTCCTTTGGCGCTTATCGAGAAGTTTTCTACTTTTATGTCAACAGCGTTTTCTAACGCGGCCATTTGACCTGCAGAGCATTGAATGAAATATTCAGTTGAATTCTTAAACTGTCTAATTTCCCTAAGGGTATATAGACAAATGGGAACATGATTTAACTTAGTCATATAAAATGGATGAATAATATTTTCACTTTTAGCGAGAATTGAACACTCAGCTTATTCATCTTGTCAAAATGTGGAAGAATCACGTTTTATTTAGATATCAAAGTTTTAGATGCTCTTACAAATCCTATTTTCGCAGTTTTACACGAGGGTTTCGATATGGTTTCTGTCCCATTACAGAAAAGCTATTTTGGCGGCAGATTGTTATTTAGAGTGATATGTAGGCTGTTTCGAAAAATCTGTACCAACATAAAAACTTCACTACTCATGTAGTACCAAATACAAACCAAGACCCTGTTGTTTTTAAGCAAGAAATAAACCACTGCACCACTTAAAAAGTATAATTCAACACCAATGCTTTGCGAATTTTTTATCTAAAATATCTTTCATCATTTATTAATTCAACTAATTAGTTGCATTGAATTACTCGTAATTAATAACTTCAAGATTATTATGATTTCAAAAGTTAGAGATAACAACTTATAATCAATGTAATTTATATCTTATAAGGTGTTAAATACTTTGATAACATACTTTACAAATTTCTTATTAAATACACATATTAAATAACATTTTAATATCAATGCAAATTTATAAAATTCTTAATTTATAACTCATATCATCATAATCATCATCATATTAACCTTATATTAAATATTATAAATAAATATATATTACGGGAAACACTAACCAGCTGATTTTTGTGCTTGACTAACAGTAAAATTAGCATCCAATTCACTGTGCCCTTGACCACCCTTTTTGGTCAACATCTCCATTTGCTTTTCATACTCTTGCTGTTTCTTCAGCTTCTTCTTCTCTTTGTGACTTATTTTCTTCTCTACTATTTCAATCTTTTCTATTTGAGATTTTTCGTCTTCCTATTAAAATTGGGGACACATTAAAAATGTATCAATAAAGTTTTAATAAAATCACAACACATTGTGACAAACTAAATAAAGCAATTGACAGTAAGAAAAAAAAATATTGATAATGAGGGCCGTGTCAATTGCGGATACAGCCAATCAAAAGAAATGCTGAATTAATTTTTTGTTACAGAAGAAACCAAAGTATTCTTTATAACAATAGATCATCTTTGTTGCTCACATTCTGCTTAGAAATAATTGTGGAATCACCACTTTTTCGTTTATCAGCTTAATTAGAAATTACTAAATATAAATTGTGAATATGTTTTATCATCATAACTTCTTCAACTATAGTCAAAAAATATAGACCTGATCCAGGATGACATCTTCAATGATGGGCTCGGAATCTTTCATTTCGAATTTCTTCAATTCTTCTTCAATGTCATCAATATTATTTTTCTTCTTATTTTTGTCTACAAAAAATAAATCTTTAATTACAAAAAGAAAAAGGATAAATATTGCAATTATATTCAAACACTAAAATATATCGTATTATAAGAGACAAAATGTTTAATATTCATTTTATTGATAATTATGTTATAAGCTGCTTATACAACAACCTACCTATCAAATATAAAAAACTATCATTATAAGCATTTTATTATCCTATAAACCTCTTTGAAATAAATATCATTATGTTTGTTCTAAGAAATTTAGTTTTTTTTTAAAGATTTGTCGCACAATCCAATTTTGATGTTTCTCATTTGTTGAAATTGACTATGAAATGTAAAATAAATAGATTCATTCATAAAACATTAAAAAAATATTATGCCCCACTTACTTTTACTTTTAGCAACTGGTTTAATAATTTCTTCCTCATCTAAAAACTCTTTAGTCACCTCAGTATTACAAACATCATCTGATAATTCCTCTGCTCTACCTTTCTCAAAAGAATATACACATTATAACCTTGATTTTTCATATTATTAACTCTCAAAAATTATTGTTATCTACACTAAAAAATCTTACAATTCCTCTAATAATTATTATTAATTATTACATCTTATAAAAAAAAAACAGATGGTTACCTTTCTTATTCTTTAATTTAGCTGGTGCTTGAGTAATATTGCTGGATCCATTACTAAGTACTGATTTAGAATCATCATTGTCTTCCTCATCTGAAGTTACAATTTGTGCAAACTTCTTCCTACTCTTTGCTGTAATTTTGTTCTAGTAGTACATCTTATACACAATTTTTCTTAGTATTTGATCATACTCACAATGTTATAAAATGCATAGTTTATTAATGTGAGAACAACTACTAACTTAAAAACTTTAGACCTTTCAAATAATATTCTATACCAAGGGGGAGCAACCTGCGGCCCTCGAGCCGCGTGCGGACCATTTAAAAATTTTATTTGGCCCGGTTCGGGTTTTTTCATATTACTTATAATCTCCTACTAATATATCAATTTCTACCAATTTGAAACAACTTGAGAATGCAATAATGCAATATGAAGTGTCCACGCTTGCAAGTTGCATGACATTATAGAAAGAGAAATTACATGATTTTTTTTGTTTTAAATATTCAGAAGTAGAATTTTGATTTTGATTGAACTGACCAAAAAATTTGGAAGTTTAAATAGGCCCTTCGATAAAAAAGGTTTGTCACCCTTGTTCTATAGTATACATTTAAATAAAGTTTTTTATTTAATGAAACATAGAAGCACTAAATAAAATGAGTAAACCATTTGACAGTGTCTAAATTAAATTAAAATTAAAATTAAGGCAAAACTTAAGGCTTAAAACATACATTTCTTTTTTATAGCAGGCTTTGCTACTTCTTCATCAGAAACTTCTTTGAATTCCACATCACTGCCATTATCAGACCAATCATCATTCTTTTTACCTTTACCTAATGAAAACCAAAAAATATATAATATAGATATAAAGTTTAAATTTTTTGCAGTATGAAGTTTTGTCTACGTAAAAATATACATAATAACTTTTCTCATTTTTTACTAAATGCTTTGCCATATTCAGCAATGTGTATGTAACCTTTTTGAATTTTTTAGGAAAAGAGGTCTTCCCTTTTCCTAAAAAATTTGGGCGGCCTCTTTATTAAGAATCATTCATAAATTAAAGAAATCAATAAATTTACGAAGAAACAATAAATTTTTATACAGAAGCTCTGCTGAAAATTAAGTTAAAACATTCCTAAGCCACCAAGATTTTATTACTAAAGAAAAATTTCTATCCATAAAATCCTTTTTAATTTATCTTTTTTTACTTATACTTTAGAAATAAGGATCTATTTACCTTAAATACATAGAGAATTTTACTTAATTTAAAACCTTTGTCATATATATATTCAAATTGCTTAATAACTTTTTTTTCTAAAAATATATATATATAT